>CAWUFW010026121.1:0-36724 GCA_963921515.1 Calotriton arnoldi | reverse complement strand
GGGTGAGTGAGTGGCTGAATGAGTGTCTGAGTGGGTCTGTGAGTGAGTGCATAAGTCTGTCAGTGGGTAATCACTAGCAGTGTGAATGTCTGAGTGGTTCTGTCAGTGGGTGCATGGGTCTCTGAGTGTGACTGTGAGTGGGTACATTAGTCTCTGGGTGTATAACTCACTGGGTGCATACGTCTCTGAGTTGGTCCGTGAGTGGGTGTGTGAATGGCTGTATGGGTGTGTGAGTGGGTCCGAGAGTAGATGTATGAGTGTCTAAGTGGATCTGTGAATCAGTGTATGAGTGTCTTAATGGGTGTGTGAGTGAGAGCAAACGTATCTGAGTTGGTGAGTGAATGGGTGCATGCATGAGTGTCTGAGTGGCTCAGTGACTGGAAGGGCGAGTGTCTAGGTGAGTCTGTGAGTGGATGCATGAGCCTTGAGTGGGTGAGTGAGTGGGTGCGTTTATATCTGAGTGAGTTTGTGAGTGGGTGTTTGAGTTTCTGAGTGTATGTGTGTGTGTGCATCTGTAAGTAGGTCTGTGAGTATCTGAGTGGGGCTGTACATGGGTGCATGACTCTCTGAGTGAGTCTGTAAGTAGGTGCATGAGTATCTGAGTGTTCTGTGCGTGGTTGCATGAGTGCCCTCGTGTGTCTGCGAATAGGTGTAAAAGTCTCTAAGTTGCTATGACACTGTACGCATAAGTCTATGAGTGTGTCTCTAAGTAGGTGCATGAGTCTCTGAGTGGGTCTGTACATGTGTGCATCACTCTCCGAGTGAGTCTGCAAGTGGGTGCATGTTTACCTGAATGGGTATGCGAGTGGGTGCATGATTATCTGAGGGGGTATGTGACTCAATGTATAAGTGTGTGAGTGGGTATGTGAATGGGTGTAAAAGTGTCTGAGTGAGTTTGTGAGTGCATACATGAGTGTGTGACAGTGGCCAGCGAGTGTGTACAAATATATATTTTTTATATTTTAATCAATATTCGCGATGATGTCACGATATTCGCAATGTCCCCTCGACGGTACACGGGGGTCGCGCTGGCGGTCTGGGTGGGCATTGTCGCGATTATCATGAGTGATTAAGAAAATCAATTTTGGACACATAACTTGTGTCACTAACACTTACATTTCGCAAACACAGGGTCAGAGTACTTCGACCCTGACCCCTTATGTTTGCTTTCGCACAAAATGTTAGCCCCGGGAACCATTCCCAATAAATAAAATTGTGGCCGCAACTTTCTGTTCAGATTGCATCCAGCCAATCAGAGCATTCCTGTTAGCATGCGCAGTCGCGATTAATCGTGAAATTGTCACAAAATATCCATGGCCAGAGATATATCTATAATTTTGGGCTTAACTTTCTCAAAAACTACTGAACGGATTTGCACCAAATGACAAAAAGCACAATCTGTGTAACAACATCTCCCTTCCTGCCAAATTTGGTGTAATTCCATCCAGAGCTTCGGGCTGTAGGTTCGACAATGCGTTCCTATGGGTATTGACATTACAAATGCACCCTTATTTCACTCCCCTATTTCTTGGTCCCCACTGCATGGATCACCCCCAAACATTCCATGACACACATAACCTACTTTGACACTTTTTTTGAATATTTCATGCAGATTGGTCAAACGACTCCAAAGTTATAAGCAAGTCAAAAAATGCTTTTCCAATGGAAACTAGGTCCTGACTATAACTACCTATATATATATATATATTCACTGAAAAAACCATAGGTTTCAGGGACGTTATAGTTACAAATTAGCATTTTAAAAACCTTTGAAATTCACTGAAAAACCATAGGTTTTAGGGACAGTTATAGTTAGTTGGACATTGCACTCGTACAAAACCCGTGAAATTCCCCCGTTAGAGTTAGTCCAGCTAACTATAACTCGCGCCCGCAATGCACTGCTGATGACGTCACATATTACATCACTCATGACATGGTCAGTGACATCACTGATGACATCACTGATGACATCTCAAATGACATCACTGATGACATCACTGATGACATCATCCAGTGACTGTGTGTTTCTGTAAAGTTTAAATATTTTTAATATATATAGGAAAAGACGTATTGAAGAATGAGTGGGTGTGTAAGTGTCTGTATGGATGATTTAGTAGGTGCGTGACTGACTGTATAAGTGAGTGATTTAACGTATCTTACTGAATGCATGGGTTAGTGACTAAACTGGGTGAATGTCTGTATCCGTCTGTCTGTTGCTGTGTAAGTGGCTGCATGTGTTTGTGAATAGCTACATGAGTGTCTATATGAGTTATTGAATGCTTGTGTGAGTATCTGTATGGGTGCCTGAGTGTTTGTGTGGGAGGGGTGTGTGCGACTCTGTGCATAGATGTGTGAGTGGGTGATTCACTGGGTGGATGGTTTCAAGAGTGCATCTGTGATAGACTGTATGGGTGGGTAAGTGTGTGTAAGAGTGTGTTAGTGAGTGAATGTATGTCCCAGTGGTACATGTGTGAGTAACTACATATGTGAAAGGCAGTATATATGTGTGTTGGAGTATATAAATAGCTATAAGCTGAGAGTGAGTGATTGTGATAGTGGCTGTATGGATGAGTGTGTGCTTGTATCAGTGATTGTATAAGAGCGTAAGAATGTGCTAGTATTTGTATGAGTAAGTGAGCTGGTGTGTGTATAACTGTATAGGTGAGTAAATGGTAGTGTGTTTAATTATTTGCATGACTGACTAGGTGTGTGAGTACCTCTATGGATGAGTGGCGGTGTTTGAGTGTCTATATAGGAGTATGAGTGCATATGATAGTCCTGTACTGAGTGACCGTAAGTATGAGTGACTGTACGGGTGAGTGAGTGGATGTGTGCGTAGACCTAAGAATCAGTGAGTGGGTATGTAGTTATTGGTGTTGGAGTGTCTATGGTTTTGCGAATGGCAGTCTGTAATTTAGAGTGGGTGTCATTTGAGATGTCATCAGTGATGTCATCAGTGATGTCACTGACCATGTCATGAGTGATGTAATATGTGACGTCATCAGCAGTGCATTGCGGGGGCGCGGGTTATAGTTAGCTGGACTAACTATAACGGGGAATTTCACGGGTTTTGTACGAGTGCAATGTCCAACTAACTATAACTGTCCCTAAAACCTATGGTTTTTTCAGTGAATTTCAAAGGTTTTTTAAATGCTAATTTGTAACTATAACGTCCCTGAAACCTATGGTTTTTTCAGTGAATTTCAAAGGTTTTTTAAATGCTAATTTGTAACTATAACATGTCTGAAACCTACGCTTTTTTCAGTGAATTTCAAAGGTTTTGTAAATGACAATTTTTAAATGTATTAATTGTTATATACATTTTTTTCATACTGATTTACTACATTTTTTGAAACAATTTTTTTTTACATATTTTATTTTTAAATTACATTGTAATTACATTATACATTACATTACAAAAAATACTTTCTCAGAATGAATTACTTTAGTTTAAATACTTTGCACATAGGCAATAGACTTTTAAGTACAGTAGTTACAGTTGTTGCAATGGGCAACACATTTTCAAACACAATGCAACATTCAGCTCAATGTGAATTTCTAGTTAAATGCAATTAGTTACTTTATGGATTACTTTTTCTAACCACAGGACTGGATCCTAGATTCAGTCCTGGGACATCTCCTGTAAACAGTTGAGTAAAAGCGTTTTGGTTACAGTCGTGATTTTTAAGGAATATTATTGTACTTTAAAAATTGACACTTAGAAACTTTTTCTCATAGAATCACCAATGTTATCCTATGGAAGGAAATTCACTTAGAAGGTAAAAACTGTTATCGTTACTTTTTCTTACTCAGTGTTGGATCCTGGATCCAGCACTGGTGCATCTCCTGTAAACAGTTGAAAGAATGCGTTTAAGTCATACAGGCGATTTTTGAGGAATATTTGTAGTTTGTGAAAATCGACACTTTGAAACTTTTCTGCGAAAACCAGACAATGGATTCCTATGGAAGAAAATATAAGTTACTGGTAAGTACGGTTAAAATTACTTTTCAGGGTCAGTGCTGGGCTAAAAGATGCAGCACTGAGGTTCTCTCCTGATAACAGGTGAGTAAATCGGAATTCGTATTTTGGCTGATTTTAGAGGAATATTTTAAAGTTCCAAAACTGCACACTTAGAAGAAATTCCAAGTGAAACCAGTCAATGTTAGCCTATGAAGGAAATTCAAGTTACCGGTAAGTACGGTTAAAATTACTTTGAGGATCAGTACTGGGCTGAAAGATGCAGCACTGAGGTCTCTCCTGATAACAGGTGAGTAAATCGGAATTCGTATTTCGGCTGATTTTAGAGGAATATTTTAAAGTTCCAAAACTCCACACTTAGAAGAATTTCCAAGTGAAACCAGTCAATGTTAGCCTATGAAGGAAATTCAAGCTACCGGTAAGTACGGTTAAAATTACTTTTGAGGATCAGTACTGGGCTGAAAGATGCAGCACTGAGGTCTCTCCTGATAACAGGTGAGTAAATCGGAATTCGTATTCCGGCTGATTTTAGAGGAATATTTTAAAGTTCCAAAACTCCACACTTAGAAGAATTTCCAAGTGAAACCAGTCAATGTTAGCCTATGAAGGAAATTCAAGTTACCGGTAAGTACGGTTAAAATTACTTTTGAGGATCAGTACTGGGCTGAAAGATGCAGCACTGAGGTCTCTCCTGATAACAGGTGAGTAAATCGGAATTCGAATTTCCGGCTGATTTTAGAGGAATATTTGTATGTTTCAAAAATCAACACTTAGAAACTTTTTCAGCAAAAAGCAGGCAATGATATCCTATGGAAGGAAATTCAAGTTACTGGTAAGTACAGTTAAAATTACTTTTCAGGACCAGTACTGGGCTGAAAGATGCAGCACTGAGGTCTCTCCTTATAACAGGTGAGTAAATCGTAATTCGTGATTTCGGATGATTTTTGAAGAATATTTGCACAATGGTGAAGTGAGGGGCGGGGCCTGAGGTGACATCTGTGCAAACGCGCCTCGTGGCGCGTTTTAAGTTGGGGGATTAAGTCCCCTTGAATCCTGATGGTCCCTAGGGCCAACTAGCCCACCAGGAACCTCCAATATGCGCCAGGGGCTGCGTTGCAGAGACGTGTAGAGAGGCCACACCCTTTTACACCTCTCTGCAACACAGCTCTGTGGCGCATTCTGGATGTACCTGTTGGGCTAGTTGGCCCCCAGGGACCCTCAGGATTGAAGGAGATTTAATCCCCCATCTTAAAACGCGCCACGGGCCTGTTTGCACACATGTCACCTGAAGCCCCGCCCCTCCCTTCACCACTGTGCAAACGCGCCCGTGGCGCGTTTTAAGTTGGGGATTAAGTCCCCTTGAATCCTGAGGGTCCCCAGAGTCCAACTAGCCCACCATATACCTCCAAAAGCGCCACAGAGCTGCGTTGCAGAGAGGTGTAAAAGGGGCGTGGCCTCTGTACACCTCTCTGCAAGGCAGCCTCTGGCGCATACTGGAGGTTCCTGGTGGGCTAGTTGGCCCTCAGGGACCCCCAGTATTCAAGGGGAATTCGTTTTCTCTGCAAACGCGCCAGGGGGCGCGTTTGCAGAGTGGTGAAGGAAGGGGCGGGCCTGCAAGCCCGATCGTTTTTTTATTTTTTATTTTTTTGTCTCTGAAGGGGGCCGTGGCCCCCCTTCCTTTTTTCTGTTTTTGGGCCCTGGGGACCCCATCCCCCAGGGCCTTACCCCTTTTTTAATTACCAAAAAACGGGAAGGGGGCCGCGTGGCCCCCTTCCCTTGGCCTGTATTGGCCCCGGGACTCCATCCCCCGGGGCATGGCCTCTTTATTTATTATTTTGAGGGGGGCAGCGTGGCCCCCTCCTCTGGCCATTTTAAGGCCCCGGGGACCCCATCCCCGGGGCCGGCCTTTCCATTTTTTTTTTTTTTTTTTTTTTTTTTTGGGGAGGGGGCCGCGTGGCCCCCTCCCGGGCCACTACTTGCCCCGGGACCCCATCCCCCGGGCTGGCCCTCTCCGTTGGGGGACTGTGGGGGTCCCCAATCCCCCACAGTCCCGCCGGCTCCCCGCGTCCCTTGGGAGCCGGCATTGCTTTTCCACATGGGGAGCAGCTGACATGCTGCTCCCCATGTGGAAAGCAATCGGCTTTGGATATTGGAAGAGAGAGCAGGTTTCCTGCTCTCTTCCAATATTCAGCAAGTTTGCAATGACAGGACGGGAGCCGCGAGGCTCCCGTCCTGTCATTGCAAACAGCAGTGTCCCGGGGTAGGCACCCCGGGACACTGCAGGAGCCGGCCCTGGGGGTGGTGGTCCCCAGGGCCATCAAGGGCTTCCAGGAGGGGCCGCGCGGCCCCCTCCACTCAGTTCAAAGCCCCGGGAGGTGGTGGTCCCTCGGGGCTCTGGGTCCGTAACGGACCCCCATATTTAAATCGTTTAGTGCCCCGGGAGGTGGCGGGTCCCGGGGCGTGTGGGGGCTGGAGCCCCCACACAGGTTGTGTCATTAATTTAAAAAAGCCCCGGGAGGTGGTGGTCCCCGGGGCTGCGGCAAAGCTCAGAGCCCTCCCGCACCATTTTTAAAAAAGCCCCGGGGGTGGCGGTCCCCGGGGCTTGGGGGCCCTTGAGGCCCCCACACATTAAATTACCCCCTACTCCCACCATGCCCCCGGGACTTGGGCCACCCGGGGCCAATAACATCGAAGCGCGGAGACCGCGCTCGATTGTTCGGCAGGATTCGCGCACCCTGAGCGCATCCTGCCGATTTTTAAAAAAAAAAAATTTTTTTTTGCCCAGGGGTCCTTGTGGAACCCCTGAGCAAACCTAGGGGGTCAGGGTGTTTCTACCCTGCCCCCTTTGTGCTGCCAACATTTCCTGAATCTGAATGTTGACAGCCAATTAAAATGCAGCTCGTGATCGGGACGGTGCGCGCAGGGTGCGCTGAGGGTACGCGGACCCTACTCGGCCATAGATATCACTAACTTTTTACTTTTCATTTTCTCAGCAACTACTGAACGGATTTACACCATTTAACAAAAAGGGTTCTTTCTGAACCAAGAACTACCTCTTTGCGAAATTTGGTGTAATTCCGTTCAGCAGTTCGGGCTGTAGCCGTGTCTAAAGTTTCCTATGGAAAAATGCATGGGGAAAACGCGCTTTGGGACCCCCTTTTTCTCGGCCCCCGCTGACGAATCCCCCGAGACTTTCAGGGTAGGAGCGGACCAGAGCGGGCCACAAAGTTTGAAAATTTCGCGAAGATACGTCAACCGGCAAGAGAGTTATCTCAAATAGAATGTCAGCGGATTTCCTATGGATAATAGGTTGTAACTATAACTATCTACTGGCGGTCGCCAGTAGATAATATATATATATATATATATATATATATATATATTCACTGAAAAAACCATAGGTTTTAGGGACAGTTATAGTTAGTTGGACATTTCACTTGTACAAAACCATAGAAATTCCCCCGTTATAGTTAGTTCAGCTAACTATAACTCGCGCCCCGCAAATGCACTGCTGATGACGTCACATATTACATCACTCATGACATGGTCAGTGACATCACTGATGACATCACTGATGACATCTCAAATGACATCACTGATGACATCATCCAGTGACTGTGTGTTTCTGTAAAGTTTAAATATGTTTAATATATATAGGGAAAGGCGTATTGAAGAATGAGTGGGTGTATAAGTGTCTGAATGGATGATTTAGTACGTGAGTGACTGACTCTACAAGTGAGTGATTAAATGTATCTTACTGAATGCATGGGTTAGTGACTAAACTGTGTGAATGTCTGTATCCGTCTGTCTGTTGGTTTGTAAGCGGCTGCATGGCTTTCTGAATAGCTACATGAGTGTCTACATGGGTTATTGATTGATTGTCTGAGTATCTGTATGGGTGCCTGAGTGTTTGTGTGGGTGGGGTGTGTGTGACTCTGTGCATAGATGTGTGAGTTGGTGATTCACTGGGTGCATGGTTTCAAGAGTGCATCTGTGATGGACTGTATGGGTGGGTGAGTGTGTGTATGGGTGTGTTAGTGATTGAATGTATATCTCAGTGGTACATGTGTGAGTAACTACATATGTGAAAGGCAGTATATATGTGTGTTGGAGTATATAAATGGCTATAAGTGAGAGTGTGTGATTGTGAGAGTGGCTGTATGGATGAGTGTGTACTTGTATCAGTGATTGTATAAGAGTGTAAGAATGTGCTAGTATTTGTATGAGTAAGTGAGCTGGTGTGTGTATAACTGTATAGGTGAGTAAATGGGTGTATGATTAAGTTTTTTGCATGACTGACTAGGTGTGTGAGTACCTCTATGGATGAGTGGCGGTGTGTGAGTGTTTATATAGGTGTATGAGTGCATATGATAGTCCTGTACTGAGTGACTAAGTATGAGTGACTGTACGGGTGAGTGAGTGGATGTGTGTGTAGACCTAAGAATCAGTGAGTGGGTATGTAGTTTTTGGTGTTGGAGTGTCTATGGTTTTGAGAATGGCAGTCTGTAATTTAGAGTGGGTGTATCAAAAGTTATATTAGGGTGTGAGAAGATGCATGAAATTATCACATGGATGATGTCATCAGTGATGTCATTTGAGATGTCATCAGTGATGTCATCAGTGATGTCACTGACCATGTCATGAGTGATGTAATATGTGACGTCATCAGCAGTGCATTGCGGAGCGCGAGTTATAGTTAGCTGAACTAACTATAACGGGGAATTTCTATGGTTTTGTACGAGTGAAATGTCCAACTAACTATAACTGTCCCTAAAACCTATGGTTTTTTCAGTGAATTTCAAAGGTTTTTTAAATGCTAATTTCTAACTATAACGTGTCTGAAACCTATGGTTTTTTCAGTGAATTTCAAAGGTTTTTTAAATGCTAATTTCTAACTATAACGTGCCTGAAACCTATGATTTTTTAAGTGAATTTCAAAGGTTTTTTTAAATGCTAGTTTCTAACTATGCCTACAGAGGTAGGACATGTGAAGAAAGAAGAAAAAACGCACAGAAAGAAGCAAAAGATGTGCAGAAAGAACCAACAGAGGAGCAGAAAGAGGCCTTGTTGCAAAATCATCCTGTGCCCACAACTTTTACAGACGGGTACTGGTGGTAACTGACTCTGACTAACCGGAGCCAGTGCTATGCTAAAAGACACTTAGAATACAGTGAAAACACCTACATACACTAGGGAACACTATGCGTTGGGGTACCCCTGTGATTAGCATGACCTCCTCTGCAAGTCCCTAGTACATAATAGGGCAGGGGGATTAAAACTACCTCTTAAAACGCGCTACAGGGCGCGTTTGCACAGTGGTGAAGGGAGGGGGCCTGAGGTGACATGTGTGCAAACGCACCCCGTGGCGCGTTTTAAGTTGCAGGATTAAGTCCCCTTGAATCCTGAGGGTCCCTGGGGCCCAACTAGCCCCCCAGGTACCTACAGTTAGGACCACAGAGCTGAGTTGCAGAGAGGCGTTCCGAGGCCACGCACCTTTTTTCACCTCTCTGCAACGCAACTCTGTTGTGCTTACTGAAGGTACCTGGTGGGCTAGTTGGCCCCCAGGGTCCCTCAGGATTCAAAGGGAATTAATTCCCCAACTTAAAACGCACCACAGGGCGTGTTTGCGCACATGTCACCTGAGGCCCCGCCCCCTCCTTTCACCACTGTGCAAACGCGCCCCGTGGTGCGTTTTAAGTTGGGGGATTAGGTCACCTTGAATCCTGAGGGTCCTTGGGGCCCAACTAGCCCACTAGGTACTTCCAGTAAGCACCACAGGCCTGCGTTGCAACGCCTGTAACAAATTGTGCAGTTGTGTTTAGGTAGTGAAGAGGGTCGTGCTGGGGGTATTGTTTTAGGGTTTAGGGTAGTGCAGTGGTGTTTGTGTAGTGTAGGGGGTCATGCTGGGGGTAGATTTAGGGTTTTGGGTAGTGCAGTGGTGTTTGGGTAGTGTAGGGAGTCGTGCTGGGGGGAGTGTTTTAGGGTTTAGGGTAGTGCAGTGGTGTTTGGGTAGTGTAGGGGGTCGTGCTGGGGGTAGTGTTTTAGGTTTAGGGTAGTGCAGTGGTGTTTGGGTAGTGTAGGGGGTCGTGCTGGGGGTAGTGATTTAGGGTAGTGCAGTGGTGTTTGGGTAGTGTAGGGAGTCGTGCTGGGGGGAGTGTTTTAGGGTTTAGGGTAGTGCAGTGGTGTTTGGGTAGTGTAGGGGTCGTGCTGGGGGTGGTGTTTCAGGGTTTAGGGCAGTGCAGTGGTGTTCGGGCAGTGTAGGGGGTCGTGCTGGGGCTGGTGTTTCAGGGTTTAGGGCAGTGCAGTGGTGTTCGGGCAGTGTAGGGGGTCTTGCTGGGGCTGGTGTTTCAGAGTCTAGGGCAGTGCAGTGGTGTTCGGGCAGTGTAGGGGGTCTTGCTGGGGCTGGTGTTTCAGGGTTTAGGGCAGTGCAGTGGTGTTCGGGCAGTGTAGGGGGTCGTGCTGGGGGTGGTGTTTCAGGGTTTAGGGCAGTGCAGTGGTGTTTGGGCAGTGTAGGGGGTCATGCTGGGGCTAGAGTTTCAGGATTTAGGGCAGAGCAATGGTGTTCAGGCAGTGTAGGGGGTTTTGCTGGAGGTGGTGTTTCAGGGTTTAGGGCAGTGCAGTGGTGTTCGTGCAGTGTAGGGGGTGGTGTTTCAGGGTTTAGGGCAGTGGTGTTCAGGCAGTGTAGGGGGTCTTGCTGGGGTTGATGTTTCAGGGTTTAGGGCAGTGCAGTGGTGTTCGGGCAGTGTAGGGGGTCGTGCTGGGGGTGGTGTTTCAGGGTTTAGGGCAGTGCAGTGGTGTTCCGGGCTGTGTAGGAGGTCGTGCAGGGGGTGGTGTTTCAGGGTTTAGGGCAGTGCAGTGGTGTTCGGGCAGTGTAGGGGGTCGTGCTGGGGGTGGTGTTTCAGGGTTTAGGGCAGTGCAGTGGTGTTCGGGCAGTGTAGGGGTGTCGTGCTGAGGGGTGGTGTTTCAGGGTTTAGGGCAGTGCAGTGGTGTTCGGGCAGTGTAGGGGGTCGTGCAGGGGTGGTGTTTCAGGGTTTAGGGCAGTGCAGTGGTGTTTGGGCAGTGTAGGGGGTCGTGTAGGGGGTGGTGTTTCAGGGTTTAGGGCAGCGCAGTGGTATTTGGCCAGTGTAGGTGGTCTTGCTGGGGGTGGTGTTTCAGGCTTTAGTGCAGTGGTGTTCGGGCAGTGTAGGGGGTCTTGCTGGGGGTGGTGTTTCAGGGTTTAGGGCAGTGCAGTGGTGTTCGGGCAGTGTAGGGGGTCTTGCTGGGGCGGGTGTTTCAGGGTTTAGGGCAGTGCAGTGGTTTTCGGGCAGTGTAGGCGGTCGTGCTGGGGCTGGTGTTTCAGGGTTTAGGGCAGTGCAGTGGTGTTCGGGCAGTGTACGGGGTTGTGCTGGGGCTGGTGTTTCAGGGTTTAGGGCAGTGCAGTGGTGTTCGGGCAGTGTAGGGGGTCGTGCTGGGGGTAGTGTTTCAGGGTTTAGGGCAGTGCAGTGGTGTTCGGGCAGTGTAGGGGGTCGTGCTGGGGCTGGTGTTTCATGGTTTAGGGCAGTGCAGTGGTGTTCGGGCAGTGTAGGGGGTCGTGCTGGGGGTGGTGTTTCAGGGTTTAGGGCAGTGCAGTGGTGTTCGGGCAGTGTAGGGGGTCATGCTGGGGGTGGTGTTTCAGGGTTTAGGGCAGTGCAGTGGTGTTCGGGCAGTGTAGGGGGTCTTGCTGGGGGTGGTGTTTCAGGGTTTAGGGCAGTGGTGTTCGGGCAGTGTAGGGGGTCTTGCTGGGGGTAGTGTTTCGGGGTTTAGGGCAGTGCAGTGGTGTTCCTGCAGTGTAGGGGTCGTGCTGGGGGTGGTGTTTCAGGGTTTAGGGCAGTGCAGTAGTGTTCGGGCAGTGTAGGGGATCGTGCAGGGGTGGTGTTTCAGGGTTTAGGGCAGTGCAGTGGTGTTCGGGCAGTGTAGGGGGTCGTGCTGGAGGTGGTGTTTCAGGGTTTAGGGCAGTGCAGTGGTGTTCGGGCAGTGTATGGGGTCGTGCAGGGGGTGGTGTTTCAGGGTTTAGGGCAGTGCAGTGGTGTTCGGGCAGTGTAGGGGTTGTGCTGGGGCTGGTGTTTCAGGGTTTAGGGCAGTGCAGTGGTGTTCGGGCAGTGTAGGGGGTCTTGCTGGGGGTGGTGTTTCAGGGTTTAGGGCAGTGGTGTTCGGGCAGTGTAGGGGGTCTTGCTGGGGGTGGTGTTTCAGAGTTTAGGGCAGTGCAGTGGTGTTCGGGCAGTGTAGGGGTCTTGCTGGGGGTAGTGTTTCAGGGTTTAGGGCAGTGCAGTGGTGTTCGGGCAGTGTAGGGTGTCTTGCTGGGAGTAGTGTTTCAGGGTTTAGGGCAGTGCAGTGGTGTTCGGGCAGTGTATGGGGTCGTGCAGGGGGTGGTGTTTCAGGGTTTAGGGCAGTGCAGTGGTGTTCGGGCAGTGTAGGGGTTGTGCTGGGGCTGGTGTTTCAGGGTTTAGGGCAGTGCAGTGGTGTTCGGGCAGTGTAGGGGGTCTTGCTGGGGGTGGTGTTTCAGGGTTTAGGGCAGTGGTGTTCGGGCAGTGTAGGGGGTCTTGCTGGGGGTGGTGTTTCAGGGTTTAGGGCAGTGCAGTGGTGTTCGGGCAGTGTAGGGGGTCTTGCTGGGGGTAGTGTTTCAGGGTTTAGGGCAGTGCAGTGGTGTTCGTGCAGTGTAGGGGTCATGCTGGGGATGGTGTTTCAGGGTTTAGGGCAGTGCAGTAGTGTTCGGGCAGTGTAGGGGTCGTGCAGGGGTGGTGTTTCAGGGTTTAGGGCAGTGCAGTGGTGTTCGGGCAGTGTAGGGGGTCGTGCTGGGGGTGGTGTTTCAGGGTTTAGGGCAGTGCAGTGGTGTTCGGGCAGTGTAGGGGGTCGTGCTGGGGGTGGTGTTTCAGGGTTTAGGGCAGTGGTGTTCGGGCAGTGTAGGGGTCTTGCTGGGGGTGATGTTTCAGGGTTTAGGGCAGTGCAGTGGTGTTCGGGCAGTGTAGGAGGTCTTGCTGGGGGTAGTGTTTCAGGGTTTAGGGCAGTGCAGTGGTGTTCGGGCAGTGTAGGGGTCATGCTGGGGGTGGTGTTTCAGGGTTTAGGGCAGTGCAGTGGTGTTCGGGCATTGTAGGGGGTCGTGAAGGTGGTGGTGTTTCAGGGTTTAGGGCAGTGCAGTGGTGTTCGGGCAGTGTAGGTGGTCGTGCTAGGGTATGTGTTTCAGGGTTTAGGGCAGTGCAGTGGTGTTCGGGCAGTGTAGGGGGGTCGTGCTGGGGGTAGTGTTTTAGGGTTTAAGGTAGTGCAGTGGTGTTTGTGTAGTGTAGGGGTCGTGCTGGGGGCAGTGTTTTAGGGTTTAAGGTAGTGCAGTGGTGCTTGTGTAGTGTAGGGGGTTGTGCTGGGGGTAGTGTTTTAGGGTTTAAGGTAGTGCAGTGGTGTTTGTGTAGTGTAGGGGGTCATGTTTTAGGGTAGTGCAGTGGTGTTTGGGTAGTGTAGGGGGTCGTGCTGGGGGTAGTGTTTTAGGATTTAGGTTAGTGCAGTGGTGTTGGGGTAGTGTTTTAGGGTTTAGGGTAGTGCAGTGGTGTTTGTGTAGTGTAGGGGGTCATGCTGGGGGTAGTGTTTTAGGGTTTAGGATAGTGCAGTGGTGCTTGTGTAGTGTAGGGGTCATGCTGGGGTAGTGTTTTAGGGTTTAGGGTAGTGCAGTGGTGTTTTTGTAGTGTAGGGGGTCATGTTTTAAGATGCAACGCTCCAATACCTGACCAGTCTGCACTACATAAAACTGCAAAAAAACTAAAAATAAAAAGTGTTTTGCACACTTTTGTCATTGGGCTATATGTGGGCTACATCTGGGTAATATTTGTGCTACATTTGGGCTCTTTTTTCACTGGTGGCCATCTTGGAAGACTTCTTTGTTATGAAGTTTCCTAATTTCCTCATTTACTGCAGTCTCCTCAGTAGGAAATGCTTTCAGTTTTTTACTTTGATTCCATCAAGAAGGCATTCAGATGTGTCACACATTTGCCATAAATTCAGAATGTTATTACTCTAGTTGTTCATTAGATCACTGTAGTAAAGCTACTGCTCACCAAGGAGTTAACTGGAAGTCTACTGCTGGTATTGAAAGTGATTGTTTCAGTCTGCATGTCAGAATGTTCTAATGAAATAGAAGAGGATTTGAGATCTCACTTAAAACATGCACTAAATTTTCTTTTGCAGCACTAACCATAATTTCTATGGCAAAATGAACCCCTCATTTTGTTCCTTTTTAAATTAAATGTTTTAAGTGTTACCAGTTTATTCCAATCAAGATGGCTTCAGGTGTGCCATACTTTTGTCATAAGTAAGGCTGTTACCACTCTAGTTGTTCTTTAGAACACTCTGGGAATCTGCAGTAGAACACAAAGGCATCAACTGACAGGCTGCTCCTGTTGAAATATAACAGGAAGATATTTGAGATCTCACTTAAAAACATGTCCTAATTTTTCTTTCTACAGCACTAACCATAATTTCTATGGCAAAATGAACCCCCTCATTTTGTTCCTTTTTAAATTAAATGTTTTAAATGTTACCAGTTTATTCCAATCAAGATGGCTTCAGGTGTGCCATACTTTTGTCATAAGTAAGACTGTTAGCGCTCTAGTTGTTCTTTAGAACACTCTGGGAAGCTGCAGTAGAACACAAAGGCATCAACTGACAGGCTGCTCCTGTTGAAATATAACAGGAAGATATTTGAGATCACACTTGAAACATGTCCTAATTTTTCTTTCTACAGCACTAACCATAATTTCTATGACAAAATGAACCCCATCATTTTGTTCCTTTTTAAATTAAATGTTTTAAGTGTTACCAGTTTATTCCAATAAAGATGGCTTCAGGTGTGCCATACTTTTGTCATAAGTAAGACTGTTAGCGCTCTAGTTGTTCTTTAGAACACTCTGGGAAGCTGCAGTAGAACATAAAGGCATCAACTGACAGGCTGCTCCTGTTGAAATATAACAGGAAGATATTTGAGATCACACTTGAAACATGTCCTAATTTTTCTTTCCAGAGCACTAACCATAATTTCTATGACAAGATGAACCCCATCATTGTGTTCCTTTTTAAATTAAATGTTTTAAGTGTTACCAGTTTATTCCAATCAAGATGGCTTCAGGTGTGCCATACTTTTGTCATAAGTAAGGCTGTTAGCACTCTAGTTGTTCTTTAGAACACTCTGGGAAGCTGCAGTAGAACACAAAGGAATCAACTGACAGTCTCTGCCCTTGTTGGATGTACATGTTTTACTGAGAATGTCAGACTTCATTCTCACATGACTGAGAAAGATAATGGGAATTTACAGAAAATATACTCTCATTTTAGCTTCTGGGGCACCTTCCAAAACTGTATGGGACAAGCATGTGAAAATAGTTTTCTCTCAAACATGATTCATTATATCCCAGCAGAAGGTTTTTCACAGGGTAAAATCACCTTAGAACACACCACAATTCCTGAAATTAGTATGGTACCATCAACAAATGAATTCTAATGTAACTAAAGTCTGTTATCACCCTTTATAGTTCTCCTTTTGGTAACCCTCAAAATCTTCGATTCACTACAATGCATTTCAATGGGGTACTATCATTTATATTGGTCCCAAGATGGCTGCCAGCAATTCCAGGATGAAGTGCTGACAGCCAATCAGATCTCACGATGACATGTGTGGTTAGGCTCCGCCCAGATATATATGTGTATTTACTTTTGATTTTCTCAGCAACTACTGAACGGATTTACACCATTTAACAAAAAGGGTTCTTTTTGAACCAAGAACTACCTCTTTGCCAAATTTGGTGTAATTCCGTTCAGCAGTTCGAGCTGTAGCCTTGCATAAAGTTTCCTATGGGAAATTGATTTTTTGACTCTTATTTTTTTAATTTCTCCGCAACTACTGAGCGGATTTACACCATTTAACAAAAAGGGTTCTTTCTGAACCAAGAACTACCTCTTTGCCAAATTTGGTGTAATTCCGTTCAGCAGTTCGGGCTGTAGCCGTGTCTAAAGTTTCCTATGGGAAAATGAATGGGGAAAACACGTTTTGGGACCCCCTTTTTCTCGGCCCCCGCTTGACGAATCACCCTGAGACTTTCAGGGTAGGAGCGGACCAGAGCGGGCCATAAAGTTTGAAAATTTCGCGAAGATTCGTCAACCGACGCAAGAGTTATTTCAAATAGAATGTCGCGGATTTCCTATGGAAAATAGGTCCTAACTATAACTATCTACTGGCGACCGGCAGTAGATAATATATATGTATATATATATATATATATATATATATATATATATATATATATATATATATATATTCACTGAAAAAACCATAGGTTTTAGGGACAGTTATAGTTACTTGGACATTGCACTCGTACAAAACCCGTGAAATTCCCCCGTTATAGTTAGTTCAGCTAACTATAACTCGCGCCCCGCAATGCACTGCTGATGACGTCACATATTACATCACTCATGACATGGTCAGTGACATCACTGATGACATCACTGATGACATCTCAAATGACATCACTGATGACATCATCCAGTGACTGTGTGTTTCTCTAAAGTTTAAATATTTTTAATATATATAGGAAAAGACGTATTGAAGAATGAGTGGGTGTGTAAGTGTCTGTATGGATGATTTAGTAGGTGCGTGACTGACTGTATAAGTGAGTGATTTAACGTATCGTACTGAATGCATGGGTTAGTGACTAAACTGGGTGAATGTCTGTATCCGTCTGTCTGTTGCTGTGTAAGTGGCTGCATGTGTTTGTGAATAGCTACATGAGTGTCTATTTGAGTTATTGAATGCTTGTGTGAGTATCTGTATGGGTGCCTGAGTGTTTGTGTGGGAGGGGTGTGTGCGACTCTGTGCATAGATGTGTGAGTGGGTGATTCACTGGGTGGATGGTTTCAAGAGTGCATCTGTGATAGACTTTATGGGTGGGTAAGTGTGTGTAAGAGTGTGTTAGTGAGTGAATGTATGTCCCAGTGGTACATGTGTGAGTAACTACATATGTGAAAGGCAGTATATATGTGTGTTGGAGTATATAAATAGCTATAAGCGAGAGTGACTGATTGTGATAGTGGCTGTATGGATGAGTGTGTGCTTGTATCAGTGATTGTATAAGAGCGTAAGAATGTGCTAGTATTTGTATGAGTAAGTGGGGTGGTGTGTGTATAACTGTATAGGTGAGTAAATGGTAGTGTGTTTAATTATTTGCATGACTGACTAGGTGTGTGAGTACCTCTATGGATGAGTGGCGGTGTTTGAGTGTCTATATAGGAGTATGAGTGCATATGATAGTCCTGTACTGAGTGACCGTAAGTATGAGTGACTGTACGGGTGAGTGAGTGGATGTGTGTGTGTAGACCTAAGAATCAGTGAGTGGGTATGTAGTTATTGGTGTTGGAGTGTCTATGGTTTTGCGAATGGCAGTCTGTAATTTAGAGTGGGTGTATCAAAGGTTATATTAGGGTGTGAGGAGGTGCATCAGATTATCACGTGGATGATGTCATCAGTGATGTCATTTGAGATGTCATCAGTGATGTCATCAGTGATGTCACTGACCATGTCATGAGTGATGTAATATGTGACGTCATCAGCAGTGCATTGCGGGGCGCGAGTTATAGTTAGCTGAACTAACTATAACGGGGGAATTTCACGGGTTTTGTACGAGTGCAATGTCCAAGTAACTATAACTGTCCCTAAAACCTATGGTTTTTTCAGTGAATTTCAAAGGTTTTTTAAATGCTAATTTGTAACTATAACGTGTCTGAAACCTATGGTTTTTTCAGTGAATTTCAAAGGTTTTTTAAATGCTAATTTGTAACTATAACGTGTCTGAAACCTATGGTTTTTTCAGTGAATTTCAAAGGTTTTTTAAATGCTAATTTCTAACTATAACGTGCCTGAAACCTACGTTTTTTTTAGTGAATTTCAAAGGTTTTGTAAATGACAATTTTTAAATGTATTAATTGTTATATTAATTTTTTTCATACTGATTTACTACATTTTTAGAAACAATTTTTTTTTACATATTTTATTTTTTAAATTACATTGTAATTACATTATACATTACATTACAAAAAATACTTTCTCTTAATGAATTACTTTAGTTTAAATACTTTGCAGATAGGCAATACACTTTTAAGTACAGTAGTTACAGTTGTTGCAATGGGCAACACATTTTCAAACACAATGCAACATTCAGATCAATGTGAATTTCTAGTTAAATGCAATTAGTTACTTTATGGATTACTTTTCTAACCACAGGACAGGATCCTAGATTCAGTCCTGGTACATCTCCTGTAAACAGTTGAGTAAAAGCGTTTTGGTTACAGTCGTGATTTTTAAGGAATATTATTGTATTTTAAAAGTTGACACTTAGAAACTTTTTCTCATAGAATCACCAATGTTATCCTATGGAAGGAAATTCACTTAGCAGGTAAAAACTGTTATCGTTACTTTTTCTTACTCAGTGTTGGATCCTGGATCCAGCACTGGTGCATCTCCTGTAAACAGTTGAAAGAATGCGTTTAAGTCATACAGGCGATTTTTAAGGAATATTTGTAGTTTGTGAAAATCAACACTTTGAAACTTTTTTGCTGAAAACCAGTCAATGTTAGCCTATGAAGGAAATTCAAGTTACCGGTAAGTACGGTTAAAATTACTTTTGAGGATCAGTACTGGGCTGAAACATGCAGCACTGAGGTCTCTCCTGATAACAGGTGAGTAAATCGGAATTCGTATTTCGGCTGATTTTAGAGGAATATTTTAAAGTTCCAAAACTCCACACTTAGAAGAATTTCCAAGTGAAACCAGTCAATGTTAGCCTATGGAAGGAAATTCAAGTTACTGGTAAGTACGGTTAAAATTACTTTTCAGGACCAGTACTGGGCTGAAAGATGCAGCACTGAGGTCTCTCCTGATAACAGGTGAGTAAATCAGAATTCGGATTTCGGCTGATTTTAGAGGAATATTTGTATGTTTCAAAAATCAACACTTAGAAGAATTTCCAAGTGAAACCAGTCAATGTTAGCCTATGAAGGAAATTCAAGTTACCGGTAAGTACGGTTAAAATTACTTTTCAGGATCAGTACTGGGCTGAAAGATGCAGCACTGAGGTCTCTCCTGATAACAGGTGAGTAAATCGGAATTCGTATTTCGGCTGATTTTAGAGGAATATTTTAAAGTTCCAAAACTCCACACTTAGAAGAATTTCCAAGTGAAACCAGTCAATGTTAGCCTATGAAGGAAATTCAAGTTACCGGTAAGTACGGTTAAAATTACTTTTCAGGATCAGTACTGGGCTTAAAGATGCAGCACTGAGGTCTCTCCTGATAACAGGTGAGTAAATCGGAATTCGTATTTCGGCTGATTTTAGAGGAATATTTTAAAGTTCCAAAACTCCACACTTAGAAGAATTTCCAAGTGAAACCAGTCAATGTTAGCCTATGAAGGAAATTCAAGTTACCGGTAAGTACGGTTAAAATTACTTTTCAGGACCAGTACTGGGCTGAAAGATGCAGCACTGAGGTCTCTCCTGATAACAGGTGAGTAAATCGGAATTCGTATTTCGGCTGATTTTAGAGGAATATTTTAAAGTTCCAAAACTCCACACTTAGAAGAATTTCCAAGTGAAACCAGTCAATGTTAGCCTATGGAAGGAAATTCAAGTTACTGGTAAGTACGGTTAAAATTACTTTTCAGGACCAGTACTGGGCTGAAAGATACAGCACTGAGGTCTCTCCTTATAACAGGTGAGTAAATCGGAATTCCTATTTCGGCTGATTTTAGAGGAATATTTGCACAATGGTGAAGGGAGGGGGCGGGGCCTGAGGTGACATCTTTGCAAACGCACCCTGTGGCGCGTTTTAAGTTGGGGGATTAAGTCCCCTTGAATCCTGAGGGTCCCTAGGGGCCAACTAGACCACCAGGAACCTCCAATATGCGCCAGGGGCTGCGTTGCAGAGACGTGTAGAGAGGCCACACCCTTTTTACACCTCTCTGCAACGCAGCTCTGTGGCGCATTCTGGATGTACCTGTTGGGCTAGTTGGCCCCCAGGGACCCTCAGGATTGAAGGGGATTTAATTCCCCATCTTAAAACGCGCCACGGGGCCTGTTTGCACACATGTCACCTGAAGCCCCGCCCCTCCCTTCACCACTGTGCAAACGCGCCCCGTGGCGCGTTTTAAGTTGGGGGATTAAGTCCCCTTGAATCCTGAGGGTCCCCGGAGTCCAACTAGCCCACCATATACCTCCAAAAAGCGCCACAGAGCTGCGTTGCAGAGAGGTGTAAAAGGGGTGTGGCCTCTCTACACGTCTCTGCAAGGCAGCCCCTGGCGCATACTGGAGGTTCCTGGTGGGCTAGTTGGCCTCAGGGACCCCCAGTATTCAAGGTGAATTTGTTCCCCTCTGCAAACGCGCCAGGGGCGCGTTTGCAGAGTGGTGAAGTAAGGGGCGGGGCCTGCGGGCCCGATCGTTTTTGTTGTTTTTTGGGTTTTTGTCCCCTGAAGGGGGGCTGTGTGGCCCCCCTTCCTTTTTTCTGTTTTTGGGCCCTGGGGACCCCATCCCCCAGGGCCTTACCCCTTTTTTTAAATTACCCAAAAAAAAAAAAACGGGAAGGGGGCCGCGTGGCCCCCCTGCCCTGGGCCTGTATTTTCCCCGGGGACCCCATCCCCCGGGGCATGGCCTCTATATTTATTTTTTTGAGGGGGGCAGCGTGGCCCCCCTCCTCTGGCCATTTTAAGGCCCCAGGGACCCCATCTCCCAGGGCCGGCCTTTCCATTTAAAAAAAAAAAAATTCTCTTTTTTGGGGAGGGGGGCCGCGTGGCCCCCCTCCCGGGCCACTACTTGCCCCGGGGACCCCATCCCCCGGGGCTGGCCCTCTCCGTTGGGGACTGTGTGGGGGTCCCCAATCCCCCCACAGTCCCGCCGGCTCCCCACGTCCCTTGGGAGCCGTCATTGCTGTTCCACATGGGGAGCAGCTGACATGCTGCTCCCCATGTGGAAAAGCAATCGCTTTGGATATTGGAAGAGAGAGCAGGTTTCCCTGCTCTCTCTTCCAATATCCAAAGCAGTTTGCTATGGCAGGACGGGAGCCGCGAGGCTCCCGTCCTGCCATAGCAAACTACAGTGTCCCGGGGGTAGGCACCCCGGGACACTGCAGGAGCCAGCCCTGGGGGGTGGTGGTCCCCAGGGCCATCAAGGGCTCCAGGAGGGGGGCCGCGCGGCCCCCCTCCCATTCAGTACACAGCCCCGGGGAGGTGGTGGTCCCCGGGGCTCTGGGGGTCCGTAACGGACCCCCATATTAAAATGTTTAGTGCCCCGGGGAGGTGGCGGTCCCCGGGGCGTGTGGGGGGGCTGGAGCCCCCCCCACACAGGTTTTATAATGTTTTTAAAAAAAGCCCCGGGGAGGTGGTGGTCCCCGGGGCTGCGGGAGGGCTCAGAGCCCTCCCGCACCATTTTTTAAAAAAAGCCCCGGGGGTGGCGGTCCCCGGGGCTTGGGGGGCCCTTTGAGGCCCCCCACACATTAAATTATCCCCCCCCACCATGCCCCCGGGACTTGGGCCACCCGGGGCCAATTAACATCGAAGCGCGGGAGACCGCGCTTCGATTTCCTCGGCAGGATTCGCGCACCCTGAGCGCATCCTGCCGATTTAAAAATTTTTTTTTTTTGCCCAGGGGTCCTTGTGGGACCCCCTGAGCAAACCTAGGGGTCAGGGTGTTTCTACCCTGCCCCCTTTGTGCGCTTTGCGCACTTGTTTCTGTCCCTCGGTTCTACCGAGGGACAAAATGGCTGCCAACATTTCCTGAATCGGAATGTTGACAGCCAGCTGACAGCCAATTAACATGCAGCTCGTGATCGGGACGGTGCGCGCAGGGTGCGCTGAGGGTACACGGACCCTACTCGGCCATAGATATCACTAACTTTTTACTTTTCATTTTCTCAGCAACTACTGAACGGATTTACACCATTTAACAAAAAGGGTTCTTTCTGAAACAAGAACTACCTCTTTGCCAAATTTGGTGTAATTCCGTTCAGCAGTTCGAGCTGTAGCCGTGTCTAAAGTTTCCTATGGAAAAGTGCATGGGGAAAACGCGTTTTGGGACCCCCTTTTTTCTCGGCCCCCACTTGACGAATCCCCCGAGACTTTCAGGGTAGGAGCGGACCGGAGCGGGCCACAAAGTTTGAAAATTTCGCGAAGATACGTCAACCGGCAAGAGAGTTATTTCAAATAGAATGTCGCGGATTTCCTATGGATAATAGGTTGTAACTATAACTATCTACTGGCGACCGCCAGTAGATAATATATATATATATATATATATATATGAAAAGAAAGGAGTTTGCCCCCAATTGAGCCGCACTCGCAGGAGGCCAGTGATGATCAGGGAAGGTCTCGTAGGTCACCACTTCTCCGCCGTTTCTGACGCGTTTCGGGCATGCGCCCTTTATCAAAGGAAAGCGGCGCCACAATGAAGAACAACCAAGGCTTCCAGTATTTTCCCTCATTTATTCCTCTGGCAATCAATCTCAGGTGAGTAGATCACAGTGCATTATGGGATTGGAAGTCCTTCAAAATTACCCCATGTGGGATGGTGCTCTTTCACAGTGGCATGTCCAATCCATACAGGGTGCACCCTTGAAACCCCTTCCCCAGTGCAGACAAGCTCCTGCTCCGTGTTCCACTGTCTAAAACTAACAGCAGCGGACCCGCGCTGATAACGCGTGATGGTGTCGGCTCACGACCTGGCACTGGCCGTAAATAGTGAAAGGAAAGGAGTTTGCCCCCGTTGAGCCGCACTCGCAGGAGGCCAGTGATGATCAGGGAAGGTCTCGTAGGTCACCACTTCTCCGCCGTTTCTGACGTTGCTGGGCATGCGCCCTTTATCAAAGGAAAGCGGCGCCACAATGAAGAACAACCAAGGCTTCCAGTGTTTTCCCTCATTTATTCCTCTGGCAATCAATCTCAGGTGAGTAGATCACAGTGCATTATGGGATTGGAAGTCCTTCAAAATTACCCCCATGTGGGGGATGGGGTCCCCAGGGCCAAAATATTAGGGAAAGAAGGGGGGCCACACAGCCCCCCTTCTTAAAACTAAAAAAAAAGAAAAAGACGGCATGGCGCCGGAGGCCACGCCCCCTTCTTGCAGCACTCTGCAAACATGCCCCCTGGCGTGTTTGCAGAGGGGAAACGAATTCCCCTTGAATACTGGGGGTCCCTGGGGGCCAACTAGCCCACCAGGAACCTCCAGTATGCGCCAGGAGGCTGCGTTGCAGAGAGGTGTTTTTTTCAGTGAATTTGTAAGGTTTTTTAAATGCTAATTTCTAACTATAACGTGCCTGAAACCTATTGTTTTTTCAGTGAATATATATATATATATATATATATATATATATATATATATATATATATATATATATATATATATTCACTGAAAAAACCATAGGTTTTAGGGACAGTTATAGTTAGTGGGACATTGCACTCGTACAAAACCTGTGAAATTCCCCCGTTATAGTTGCTAACTATATCTCGCGCCCCCGCAATGCACTGTTGATGACGTCACATATTACATCACTCATGACATGGTCAGTGACATCACTGATGACATCACTGATGACATCTCAAATGACATCAATGATGACATCATCCAGTGACTGTGTGTTTCTGTAAAGTTTAAATATTTTTTATATATATAGGGAAAGGCTTATTGAAGAAAGAGTGGGTGTATAAGTGTCTGTATGGATGATTTAGTAAGTGCGTGACTAACTCTATAACTGAGTGATTAAACGTATCTTACTGAATGCATGGGTTAGTGACTAAACTGGGTGAATGTCTGTATCCGTCTATCTGTTGCTGTGTAAGTGGCTGCATGGGTTTGTGAATAGCTACATGAGTGTCTATATGAGTTATTGATTGGTTGTCTGAGTATCTGTATGGGTGCCTGAGTGTTTGTGTGGGTGGGGTGTGTACGACTCTGTGCATAGATGTGTGAGTGGGTGATTCACTGGGTGGATGGTTTCAAGAGTGCATCTGTGATAGACTCTATGGGTGGGTAAGTGTGTGTAAGAGTGTGTTAGTGAGTGAATGTATGTCCCAGTGGTACATGTGTGAGTAACTACATATGTGAAAGGCAGTATATATGTGTGTTGGAGTATATAAATAGCTATAAGCGAGAGTGTGTGATTGTGAGAGTGACTGTATGGATGAGTGTGTGATTGTATCAGTGATTGTATAAGAGCGTAAGAATGTGCTAGTATTTGTATGAGTAAGTGAGCTGGTGTGTGTATAACTGTATAGGTGAGTAAATGGCAGTGTGTTTAATTATTTGCATGACTGACTAGGTGTGTGAGTACCTCTATGGATGAGTGGAGGTGTTTGAGTGTCTATATAGGAGTATGAGTGCATATGATAGTCCTGTACTGAGTTACCGTAAGTATTAGTGACTGTACGGGTGAGTGAGTGGATGTGTGTGTAGACCTAAGAATCAGTGAGTGGGTATGTAGTTATTGGTGTTGGAGTGTCTATGGTTTTGCGAATGGCAGTCTGTAATTTAGAGTGGGTGTATCAAAGGTTATATTAGGGTGTGAGGAGGTGCATCAGATTATCACGTGGATGATGTCATCAGTGATGTCATTTGAGATGTCATCAGTGATGTCATCAGTGATGTCACTGACCATGTCATGAGTGATGTAATATGTGACTTCATCAGCAGTGCATTGCGGGGGCGCGAGTTATAGTTAGCTGAACTAACTATAACGGGGGAATTTCACGGGTTTTGTACGAGTGCAATGTCCAGCTAACTATAACTGTCCCTAAAACCTATGGTTTTTTCAGTGAATTTGTAAGGTTTTTTAAATGCTAATTTCTAACTATAACGTGCCTGAAACCTATGTTTTTTTCAGTGAATTTCAAAGGTTTTTTAAATGCTAATTCCTAACTATAACATGTATGAAACCTATGGTTTTTTCCAGTGAATTTCAAAGGTTTTGTAAATGACAATTTTTAAATGTATTAATTGTTATATTTATTTTTTTTGATACTGATTTACTACATTTTTTTAAACTATTTATTTTTACATATTTTATTTTTTAAATTACATTGTAATTACATTATACATTACATTACAAAATATACTTTCTCAGAATGAATTACTTTAGTTTAAATACTTTGCAAATAGGCAATAGACTTTTAAGTACAGTAGTTACAGTTGTTGCAATGGGCAACACAATTTCAAACACAATGCAACATTGAGCTCAAAGTGAATTTCTAGTTAAATGCAATTAGTTACTTTATGGATTACTTTTCTAACCACAGGACTGGATCCTAGATTCAGTCCTGGGACATCTCCTGTAAACAGTTGAGTAAAAGCGTTTTGGTTACAGTAGTGATTTTTAAGGAATATTATTGTATTTTAAAAGTTGACACTTAGAAACTTTTTCACATAGAATCACCAATGTTATCCTATGGGAGGAAATTCACTTAGCAGGTAAGTAGTGTTATCGTTACTTTTTCTTACTCAGTGGTGGATCCTGGATCCAGCACTGGTGCATCTTCTGTAAACAGTTGAAAGAATGCGTTTAAGTCATACAGGCAATTTTTAAGGAATATTTGTAGTTTGTGAAAATCGACACTTTGAAACTTTTCTGCTGAAAACCAGACAATGGATTCCAATGGAAGGAAATACAAGTTACTGGTAAGTACGGTTAGAATTACTTTTCAGGGTCAGTGCTGGGCTAAAAGATGCAGCACTGGGTTCTCTCCTGATAACCGGTGAGTAAATCGGAATTCGTAGTTCGGCTGATTTTAGAGGAATATTATAAAGCTCCAAAAATCCACACACAAGAATTTCCAAGTGAAACCAGTCAATGTTAGCCTATGGAAGGAAATTCAAGTTACTGGTAAGTACGGTTAAAATTACTTTTCAGGATCAGTACTGGGCTCAAAAATGCAGCACTGAGGTCTCTCCTGATAACCGGTGAGTAAATCGGAATTCGTAGTTCGGCTGATTTTAGAGGAATATTTGTATGTTTCAAAAATCGACACTTAGAAACTTTTTCAGCAAAAAGCAGGCAATGATATCCTATGGAAGGAAATTCAAGTTACTGGTAAGTACAGTTAAAATTACTTTTCAGGATCAGTACTGGGGTCAAAGATGCAGCACTGAGGTCTCTCCTGATAACAGGTGAGTAAATCGGAATTCGTAGTTCGGCTGATTTTAGAGGAATATTATAAAGCTCCAAAACTCCACACACAAGAATTTCCAAGTGAAACCAGTCAATGTTAGCCTATGGAAGGAAATTCAAGTTACTGGTAAGTACGGTTAAAATTACTTTTCAGGATCAGTACTGGGCTCAAAGATGCAGCAATGAGGTCTCTCCTGATAACAGGTGAGTAAATATGAATTCTTGGTTCGGCTGATTTTAGAGGAATATTTGCACAATGGTGAAGGAAGGGGGTGGGACCTGAGGTGACATGTCTGCAAACACGCCCTGTGGCGCGTTTTAAGTTGGAGAATTAATTCCTCCTCAATCCCAAGGGTCCCTAGGGGCCAACTAGCCCACCAGATACCTCCAGTATGCGCCAGAGAGCTGCGTTGCAGAGAGGTGTTCAGAGGCCACGCCCTTTTTTACAACACTCTGCAACGCAGCTCCGTGGCGCTTACTGGAGGTACCTGGTGGGCTAGTTGGCCCCCAGGGACCCTCAGGATTGAAGGGAATTTAATCCCCCATCTTAAAACGCGCCACGGGGCCTGTTTGCACACATGTCACCTGAAGCCCCGCCCTCCCTTCACCACTGTGCAAACGCGCCCGTGGCGCGTTTTAAGTTGGGGGATTAAGTCCCCTTGAATCCTGAGGGTCCCTGGAGTCCAACTAGCCCACCATGTACCTCCAAAAGCGCCACAGAGCTACGCTGCAGAAAGGTGTAAAAAGGGGCGTGGCCTCTGTACACCTCTCTGCAACGCAGCCCCCTGGCGCATACTGGAGATTCCTGGTGGGCTAGTTGGCCCCCAGGGACCCCCAGTATTCAAGGGGAATTACTTCCCCTTCTTAAAACGCGCCAGGGGGCGCATTTGCAGACTGCTGCAGGGAGGGAGCGGGGCCTCTGGCACGATGCCGGTCTTTTTTTTTTGTTTTTGTTTTATTTTTGTATGGGAGGGGGGCTGCATGGCCCCCCTTCCCTCTGCCACTTTTGGCCCCGGGGACCCCATCCCCCGGGGCCTGAGGATTTTTTTTTTTTAATATAAAAAAAACGGGAAGGGGGCCACGTGGCCCCCCTTCCCTGGGCCTCTATTGGCCCCGGGGACCCCATCCCCCGGGGCATGCCCTCTTTTTTTTCCTCTTTAAATTTTTGGAGGGGGGCTGCGTGGCCCCCCTCCTCAGGCCATTAAAGGCCCCGGGGACCCCATCCCCCGGGTCCGGCCTTAACGTGTTTTGCAGCTCCCCTTATGGAAAAGCAATTCTGCTTTGCTTCATTGAAGCAAGAGCAGGTTTCCCTGCTCTCGCTTCAATGAAGCAAAGCAGTTTGCTATGACAGGACGGGAGCCGCGAGGCTCCCGTCCTGTCATAGCAAACTACAGTGTCCCGGGGGTAGGCACCCCGGGACACTGCAGGAGCCGGCCCTGGGGGGTGGTGGTCCCCAGGGCCATCAAGGGCTCCAGGAGGGGGGCCGCGCGGCCCCCCTCCCTCCATTGGCAAAGCCCCGGGGAGGTGGTGGTCCCCGGGGCTCGGGGGTCCATAACGGACCCCCATATTGAAATATTTAGTGCCCCGGGGAGGTGGCGGTCCCCGGGGCGTGTGGGGGGGCTCGAGCCCCCCCACACAGGTCATTTTATTTTTTTTAAAAAGAAGCCCCGGGGGGTGGCGGTCCCCGGGGCTGCGGGAGGGCCAAGAGCCCTCCTGCACCATTATTTTTTTAAAGCCCCGGGGGGGTGGCGGTCCCCAGGTCTTGGGGGGCCTTAGGCCCCCCATATTATTAAATAAACCCCCCATGCCCCCGGGACTTGGCCCACCCAAGGGCCAATTAACCACAAAGCGCGGGAGACCGCGCTTCGTTTTTTTTTTTCTCGGTCGGATCCGCGCACCCTAAGCGCATCCCGCCGATTTTTTTATAAAAAAAATATTTTTTTTTGGGCCCTGGGGGTCCTTGTGGGACCCCCTGAGCAGGCCTAGGGGGTCGGGGTGTTTCTACCCTGCCCCCTTTTTGCGTTTTGCGCACTTTTTTTACTGATTTCTTGTGCCTCGGTTCTACCGAGGCACAAGATGGCTGCCAACACTTCCTGGTTCGGAGTGTTGACAGCCAATTAGCATGCAGCTCGTGATCGGGAGGGTGCGCGGATCCACCGCGGCCATAGATATCGAAACTTTTATTTTGGATTTTCTCAGCAACTACTGAACGGATTTACACCATTTTTAAAAAGGTTGCTTTCTGAACCAAGCACTACCTTTTTGCCAAATTTGGTGTAATTCCGTTCAGCAGTTTTTGCTGTAGCCTTGCATAAAGTTTCCTGTGGGAAATTGATTTTTTCACTCTTATTTTTTGAATTTCTCCGCAACTACTGAACGGATTTACACCATTTAAAAAAAGGTCGCTTTCTGAACCAAGCGCTACCTTTTTGCAAAATTTGGTGTAATTCCGCTCAGCAGTTCGGGCTGTAGCCGTGGCTAAAATTTCCTATGGGAATTAACATGGAGAAAACACGTTTTGGGACCCCCCTTTTTTCTCGGGCCCCACTTGATGAATCACCCCGAAACTTTCAAGACAGGAGCGCACCGGAGCGCCCCACTAGTTTTGAAAATTTCGCGATGATTCGTCAAACGACGCCAAAGTTATTGGGAATAGAATGTTACGGATTTCCTATGGATAATAGGTCCTACCTATAACTATCTACTGGCGACCGCCAGTAGATAATATATATATATATATATATATATATATATATATATATATATATATATATATATATACAGCACAAATTCACATTTTTGTTCCTTGTACCTCGCTGTTGATATCTACAATATAGGTGTTTTAACTTATCATTTCAGTTCATAATCCACCTAGAGGTAGACCAAATGGTAAGGAGTCACACACAAACACCTCTGCTGATTACTCACTCCTTGTGCTAAAAATAAATTCATCCATAATCCATACATGCAAAAAGACTCCTCCACTTGTAAGGGTTGTTTTTTTCACCATAATAAATAATGGCCTCCTCAGGACAAAAGAAAGACAAGGCAACCTGTTCCTATGGGACAAATATACATGGTTGCTTATATATAATATCTACAAAAATATACATTCTTGTTGGAGGACAAAGGCAGGCAAGCATGTGTGCGAGCTGCTTTTGTAAGTGGAAGAGCAGTCAGCCTTAGAAGTCAGGAAGGGGCTAGGCACAGCTCTCAGGCTTTCCTTTGAAGCTCAGGAAGGACTGAGATCAACCCCAAGACAATCCTTCTCAGGAGATGAACACCCTGCTCCACACCTAAGGCCCTTGTCTCCCTTCTGGAAGCAATACACATCACACCACTGGAGAGCCATTCACAATCGTGACCCTGGACACGCGCCGAAAGGCACATTTGGCTTTGGCAGAAAAGTTATCACTTAGGTGTATTAAGGTAACCAGGTGTGTCTATGGGAGAAATAGCCTTGCTACATGGAAAAATGTCTTTAGCAGATTTTCACTGTCAAGACATGTAAAACGTAAGCACTTATGTCCTGATTTTTAAGTACCATGCGCCCTGCCCTATGAATGAGCCTTTAGGGCCTACCTTAGGATTGACTTATATGTTTTAAAAAGGAAGGTTTAGGCAAAGCAAAAGTTGTATATAACCAGGTCAAACTGACAGTTTAAAACTGCACTACAGGTTGCATTGGCAGGCCTGAAGCATGTTTTACCAGCTACTTTAGTGGGTGGCATGACAAGTGCTGCAGCACAATTGTAGTATTTAATTCACAGGCCTAGGGTACATGTAGTTTCATTTACTGGTGACTTACAAGTAAATTAACTGTGCCAATTACATGCAGGCCACTTTTTCTATGTTGAAGGGAGAGATGACAAAATCTTTACCCCTGGTTACTAGGGGTAAATTGCACATTCTCCTAAAGCTAATCAAAACGAATTCAGCAAAATTAAGGGAGTGAAGGCAACATTTCTGATGAAATACCACGCCAAGGATGTCAGATCTAACAGCAGGGTTCTGTGTTTGACCCAAAGGTCATTGATTCAAATGCTGGTGGACCCACTCAGTAATGGGTATTTGATATAGTGCCAAGAAACCCCCTTGTTGAGCGTGCACTCCATTAATACACATTTCATTATGTAATGTAGAGCTCGTTCCAGAAGAGAAACTGTTAATTCTCAAAGTAAGGGAAATAAAACAAGAAACCACATCTCTTAAAGAACTGACATCACAGTTTTCTTTGGAAAATTATCCCAGTCGTACCACTGGGCATGTTGTTTATATTTTGGCACTGACAACACTTGTGACACAACGTCACATGAAGACAAAAGGTTTAGGCCAAGACATGGTTTGCTAGTATGATGCAACAACACTGTTACACGTGTGAAGCAATGCGCCACCATGAAGCAAAAAACCATTATTACTGTTGCTCCTTATATATCCGAATATCAAACGAGGCATTGAGGGTTGGCTACAAATTCCTTCTTTTCTGCCTCCATCACAGCATGTCTAGAAAGTGATATTTGTCCTTTGGGGCGAGCTCTCAGAGTTAAGAAGTTTCTTCACTGTACCATCATATTGTTGGTCTCCTGCTATTTTCAATGTCACTAAAAATGTCTCTAGGCAGCATGACCTGACATTGAAATGAGAAGCCGCTCTTCCCCCACGGCTAGGCAGACAGCTAATATTGGCTTTCACAGTGAAGGAGCCTGACAAATTCATTTTTATTAATGCGCCAACACATTCTTGGGACTCACTATTTGCAGAACACTCATGAGGGTGTTCTTTTTAATTGGAGTGACAAATGACACGCATCTAGATCCTTTGAGATCAACAAGAAATGAGGCAAAACAAACAAAGTGAATTGAGACACATGTGCACAGAGAATGTTTGTCCCTCCTGTTGAGCTATGAAAACAATTTTACATTTTTGCACAGTTGTTTTTTTCTTTCACTGAAGCTACTGCCTTTTTCCAATGCTTTGAAAATAAATATGGGAAATAACCAGGGACATTGCTAGATAGACGATATGAAACTTAGGCAGCCGGTCAAGCAACTGCTAAAAAATCAGGAAGTCACCATGCCAAGTATTAGCATATAGGGCAACATGTACCAAGCATTTTCCGTTTGCGCATGCAAAAAATGCTTTTCAGCTGTAGCAAACCCTATTTTGCAATTCGGTAACCTGTTACCGAATTGCAAAATGGGTTTGTGATTTGCTATTTGGAAGGGGCGTGCTTAGGGCGTCCCTTCCAAATAGTGAATCGTAAAGGTATGTATGAATCTTTTGTGACTGTGAATGTGGTCGCAAAACATTTGCATTTTACCAGTAGCGGCCCGTGGTGGGAGTGCTGCCGGGTGCTGACGTGGGGCGGGGGAGGGGCAGGTTGGGGGGTAGTAAACTACGGATTACGGCCGATTAGAGGTAAGTAAACATATAAATAAATAAAACGAATTTCGTTGCGTGCGCTGCATCACCAAATGCGAGAGTAAGGTGTTAGGTGCAGCCAACAGCCTCGGCTACCCCCTCACTTCCCAGTGACCCTCGCACATGCAATGCTTGATATCGGTGACAGCAGGCTGTCTGTAATCTCGGCTGCCCTTTTCACGCTCTGGCAACCCTTGGTACATGTGTAATGTCTCGTGCAGCTTGCTTGTACTAGCCTCTGATGGCCCCTCTGGGCACCGGTGACCCTCTGCACACGTAACGTGCTTTGAGTAGTCTCGGCTGCCTCTTTCACACCTCGGTAAACCTCGGCACAAGTTAATGCATCGGTGCAGCTTGCTTGTAATAGTCTCGGCTGCCCCTGTGGTCTCCGGTGACCCTCGGCACACAACACTTCTCACTCACCTGCGGCAGCCACAGGTCATTGATGTCCCAGGTCAGCTTCATCCCATAAGAGCAGATGCAGTCCTGGTCGTCGAAGGGCTCTCCGGGGGCCCCGGACATGGTGAGGGCAGGGGGTGTCCGCCTCCACGGGATGTGAGGGGGGTTCAGACAGGAGCTGTGACCGCTGGAGGAGGTGGCAGGGGAGCCTTCGGTGTTAAGGTGGACTAGGGCTGGGGTGCCAGGGAGGGGGTGAAGCCCTGTGCCCTGGAGCCTGCAGCAGTGATCCACTCCCTTCCTCTGCTGGTGACAGTGTGCGTGCACCCGCAACAGGAAACCTGCAATGTCTTTAATGGTTCCTCCTCCCTCCTCACCCACCTCTACCTGACATCACATATCTGTGCCAAGGAAGCAGCTTTCGGATACACCTGTGCGGAGCCCGCTTACCACCACCCTCCCTAAGAGAGATCAAAGGAGCCTGGGGGCTCTGACCAACCCTGGACCCCAGACCTCGCCGAGGATGTGCTCTGTGCCCTGCTCCTTCGTGTGTGATGCACAGGTATGCATTCACGTCTAACATCAGAATACAACCCGATTCCAAGTGCTTGTCAGACCTATGAACGGGGAGACAGAGCGATCAGAAGCAGCCCGTGGTGGGAGTGCTGCCGGGCGCTGACGTGGGGTGGGGGGTAGTAAACTACGTATTACGGCCGATTAGAGGTAAGTAAACATATAAATAAAATAAACGAATTTCGTTGTGCGAGCTGCATCGCATTTGGCAATGCAGCGTGCACAACGAAATTCGTTTAATTTATTTATACGTTTACTTACCTCTAATCGGCCGTAATCCATAGTTTACTTCCCCCCGCCCTGCCCCTCCCCCTCCCCCGCCCCACATCAGCGCCCGGCAGCACTCCCACCACGGGCCGCTACTGCATTTTACCACCTACTTCAAGTAGGTGGTAATCTATTCGCCTATGGAAAGAGGTCCCCCAGGGACCCCTTCCTCTTTCAAATTGCAGCGAAAATGTTTTAAATTTTTTTTGCTTTACTTAAAAGCAATCAAGGACATGGTGGCCTGCTGACCTCAGCAGGCCACATCCCTGTGATTTTAGCGATTCCTAAGGGGTCGCAAATTGCGACCCACCTCATTAATATTCATGAGGTAGGTCATTTGGGAACCCCTGGGAATCGCAGAAAGTGTTCAACACACTTTCAGATATGCCGTTTTGTGATTTCCTAATTGCCAATCACAAGGATTAGCAATTAGGGAATCGCAAAAAAGTCCCTAAATACATCTGGCCCATAATGTTCAGTCTTGCGAAAGGAAAGGGAGCTACGCAGAAACGGGCTATTAGTTTGTCATTACACTTTCTCCACCAAACAAATGGTAAGCCAAGTGCTATTGTTACTGCCTCATTTTCAAGGCCCAACCTACCCAAGAAAGCACTGAAGTACTTGTCCATATCTTAAGATAATTTTCACTGTGTGATTGAACAGAGAAGGATACATGGTCTTAGCACGGCAGCAGAGACATGGAAGGTGTTGCTTTGGATAACATGCCCTGCCCAAACAGTCTACACATGCCTTTCCCCACACCACCACTCACACAGCAAGAATTAAGTCATCTGAAGCCATCTCCCATGTCCTGGGGAGGTTTTTAATGAAGCCACACTGTGCAAAGGTAGTTTTTTTTAACACAGGGGAAGGACAGTAATGACCATGGGCCTGGAGAAACTGGTAGAACAAGGAAAGGATGTCTTTAGTTCAAGGAACGCAGAAACTATGTGCGGTCAAATGGCAAATTTAATTAAACAATTGAAGTCACAGAAATGTGATTGCCAGTGTAGAACAACATGCTTGGTGTTCCTTCATAAGTGAAAAACACACGTGATAAACGTGACCATCTTGTGTGTCAAAATATAACAGAACAGCACAGCCCATCAAACCAACTCATGTATTCAAAACTGGGTCTGCGGCACAATCAGTTGACGACATTTCAATCCTCAACAAATACCAGGATCATCATCAGGACCCTAACATCTATTTCGAGGCTGAAACCATGTTAGCAGGCACTGTAAGTTGCAAGGGAATGTTTGTTAGTCCCTGTGTGTGGAGTCACCATGAGGCAGGCAGAGGCCAGGGCGGACTGAAACAGGCAACATAAACAGGAGCCATGAAGTCCTGTTAACCAAAGCAGGAGCACTGTCCGATGATCAAACCTATAAAATGGCAGTGGCCATGTTGCAAGAGGGATAAAGGCAAGGAAATAGAGTAAGGACTGTCAGCCATGTTGGGAGGAATCAGGAAACCAGAAAGGAACTATTTATCTGCCATATTGGAGGCATACATGCAATGGAAAGTAATGGAGAACAACATTAGGAGACAAATAGCAGGTCCCAGAGTAGAAGAGAAAGAAATTGGAACAGCACAAGGGTATAATGAAGAATTAAGACCTAAATTAGTTATTTGCATGCCCAATAAAATATAGAAAGATATGTACATAGTACAACACCTCATACACAAGAAATATATACAGGAGCCAAGTCAGTCTTTTTATTTAAAAAATGCTATCTGGTCACAGTAAAGAAAAGGGGACTATGTTATGCCATGAAACTGGGGAGGTGTGGTGAGCAAAAGAATGATAGATTAAATCCAGATCCTTGTGACTGGGGGTGAATGTTTGCATTGTCCAGCATTCCGTCCGTCAATTGTTTCTTTTGCTTATGTCACCCTAAGTGGGAAGGGTATGCCCAGACGTGGGCCCCGTGCTCACAACACCACTGGATACAAGCTAGCCTGGCTGATGAAGGGTGATGCCCTGAAACCGGTCCCAGGATGCCTGTTTCTGGTCAAGGGAGGACCTGGCTTAGCAGTTTGGGCTGTACTGCTCCCACAAGGGAACAGGGCCAAGACTGATTTGCATATGGCTGGGTCTAAACTGGGGTGGTGAGCAAAAGAATGATGGTTAAACCCAGATCCTTGTGACTGGGGGTGAATGTTTGCATTGTCCAGCATTCCGTCCATCAATTGTTTCTTTTGCATATGTCACCCTAAGTGGGAAGGGTATGCCCAGATGTGGGCCCCGTGCTCACTACACCACTGTATTCAAGCTAGCCTGGCTGATGAAGGGTGATGCCCTGAAACCGGTCCCAGGATGCCTGTTTCTGGTCCAGGGAGGACCTGGCTTGGCAGTTTGGGCTGTACTGTTCCCACAAGGAACAGGGTCAAGGCTGATTTGCATATGGCTGGATCCAAACTGGTGTGGTGAGCAAAAGAATGATGGATTAAACCCAGATCCTTGTGACTGGGGGTGAATGTTTGCATTGTCCAGCATTCCGTCCATCAATTGTTTCTTTTGCATATGTCGCCCTAAGTGGGAAGGGTATACCCAGATGTGGGTCCCGTGCTCACTACACCACTGGATTCAGGTTAGCCTGTTTGATGAAGGGTGATGCCCTGAATCCAGTCCCAGGATGCTTCTTTCTGGTCCAGGGAGGACCTGGCTTGGCAGTTCGGGCTGGACTGATCCCACAAGGAACAGGGTCCAGACTGATTTGCTTGTTTCTGGTCCAGGGAGGACCTGGCTTGGCCGTTCGGGCTGGACTGTTCCCACAAGGAACAGGGTCAAGACTGATTTGCAAGTGGCTGGGTCCAAACTGGGGTGGTGTGGTGAGCAAAAGAATGATGGATTAAAGCCAGATCCCTGTGACTGGGGGTGAATGTTTGCATTGTCCAGCATTCCATCCATCAATTGTTTCTTTTGCATATGTCGCCCTAAGTGGGAAGGGCATGCCCAGACTTGGGTCTCGTGCTCATTACACCTCTGGATTCAAGCTAGCCTGGCTGATGAAGTGTGATGCTCTGAAACTGGTCCCAGGATACTTGTTTCTGGTCCAGGGAGGACCTGGCTTGGCAGTTCGGGCTGGACTGTTCCCACAAGGAACAGGGTCAAGACTGATTTGCGTATGGCTGGGTCTAAACTGGGGTGGTGTGGTGAGCAAAATAATGATGGATTAAACCCAGATCCTTGTGGCTGGGGGTGAATGTTTGCATTGTCCAGCATTCCGTCCATCAATTGTTTCTTTTGCATGAAACATCTGTGAGCATGAGTCTCTAGATCAATGATGTCCAATCATCATGACGGTTGGGTTCGGAATCCATTGTGTCCAATTGAGTATCCATTTCAGCTCCTCTTTGTTCAAAATTGTTCATGATTACCTCCTCTTTCAGGTATAAATATTGTGCAAATCACCAACCATTTCACATCATTTTCAGAGTGACAAGAATCAATAAGTTAAGCAGCCAATTAAGGACCTTGCATTTGATCTACTCTGATGTAGACAAATTCTGATTTTCAGTTTTTGCATACTCTGACCATTATAAAGTAGGGAGCATGGGTAGAGTATGCCATGTCTAACATTAATGATATTGCAATTGGAGAGTGTTGGTAGTAAGCACATCATAATGTTGTTGCAAGTGAACATCTTTGTCTTAACAGTGAATTGACAGATGCTGCAACCACCACATCTATAATGGCCTACGACAGAGGGAATGCCCCAATAGTCAGTGAGGGTAAAAATGGGTTTCTTGGTGGAAATGACAGTGCAAACCAAATCTTTCATTTTAATCCTTTTTTATAGGCAACACCGGAGCATCAAATGAAAGGTCCACTGCATGAAGCTGTTTCTTATGTTTAGGTCTCGCGCCTAGCGTTGCACTTCGCAGCAGTGCTCG
>CAWUFW010026120.1:0-36726 GCA_963921515.1 Calotriton arnoldi | reverse complement strand
CTGGTGTGCTTTGGATTCAGGTTACGTATTGCTTAGTGTAGGGGTCGTGCTTGGGGTAGTGTTTTAGGGTTTAGGGTAGTGCAGTGGTGCTTGTGTAGTGTAGGGGTCGTGCTGGGGGTAGTGTTTTAGGGTTTAGGGTAGTGCAGTGGTGTTTGTGTAGTGTAGGGGTCATGTTTTAGGGTAGTGCAGTGGTGTTTGGGTAGTGTAGGGGGTCGTGCTGGTGGTATTGTTTTAGGATTTAGGTTAGTGCAGTGGTGTTTGGGCAGTGTAGGGGGTCGTGCTGGGGGTAGTGTTTTAGGGTTTAGGGTAGTGCAGTGGTGTTTGTGTAGTGTAGGGGGTCATGCTGGGGTAGTTTTTAGGGTTTAGGATAGTGCAGTGGTGCTTGTGTAGTGTAGGGAGTCGTGCTGGGGGTAGTGTTTTAGGGTTTAGGGTAGTGCAGTGGTGTTTTTGTAGTGAAGGGGGTCATGTTTTAAGATGCAACGCTCCAATACCTGACCAGTCTGCACTACATAAAACTACAAAAAACTAAAAATAAAAAGTGTTTTGCACACTTTTGTCATTGGGCTATATGTGGGCTACTTCTGGGTAATATTTGTGCTACATTTGGGCTCTTTTTTCACTGGTGGCCATCTTGGAAGACTTCTTTGTTATGAAGTTTCCTAATTTCCTCATTTACTGCAGTCTCCTCAGTAGGAAATGCTTTCAGTTTTTACTTTGATTCCATCAAGAAGGCATTCAGATGTGTCTCACATTTGCCATAAATTCAGAATGTTAGCACTCTGGTTGCTCATTAGATCACTGTAGTAAAGCTACTGCTCACCAGGGAGTTAACTGGAAGTCTGCTGCTGGTATTGAAAGTGATTGTTTCAGTCTGCATGTCAGAATTTTCTAATGAAATAGAAGAGGATTTGAGATCTCACTTAAAACATGCCCTAATTTTTCTTTCTGCAGCACTAACCATAATTTCTATGACAAAACGAACCCCATCATTTTGTTCCTTTTTAAATTAAATGTTTTAAGTGTTACCAGTTTATTCCAATCAAGATGGCTTCAGGTGTGCCATAATGTTGTCATAAGTAAGGCTGTTAGCGCTCTAGTTGTTCTTTAGAACACTCTGGGAAGCTGCAGTAGAACACAAAGGCATCAACTGGCAGGCTGCTCCTGTTGAAATATAACAGGAAGATATTTGAGATCACACTTGAAACATGTCCTAATTTTTCTTTCTACAGCACTAACCATAATTTCTATGACAAAATGAACCCCATCATTTTGTTCCTTTTTAAATTAAATGTTTTAAGTGTTACTAGTTTATTCCAATCAAGATGGTTTCAGGTGTGCCATACTTTTGTCATAAGTAAGGCTGTTAGCACTCTAGTTGTTCTTTAGAACACTCTGGGAAGCTGCAGTAGAACACAAAGGAATCAACTGACAGGCTGCTCCTGTTGAAATATAACAGGAAGATATTTGAGATCACACTTGAAACATGTCCTAATGTTTCTTTCTACAGCACTAACCATAATTTCTATGACAAAATGAACCCCATCATTTTGTTCCTTTTTTAAATTAAATGTTTTAAGTGTTACCAGTTTATTCCAATCAAGATGGCTTCAGGTGTGCCATAATTTTGTCATAAGTAAGGCTGTTAGCACTCTAGTTGTTCTTTAGAACACTCTGGGAAGCTGCAGTAGAACACAAAGGCATCAACTGACAGGCTGCTCCTGTTGAAATATAACAGGAAGATATTTGAGATCTCACTTAAAACATGTCCTAATTTTTCTTTCTACAGCACTAACCATAATTTCTATGGCAAAATGAACCCCCTCATTTTGTTCCTTTTTAAATTAAATGTTTTAAGTGTTACCAGTTTATTCCAATCAAGATGGCTTCAGGTGTGCCATAATTTTGTCATAAGTAAGACTGTTAGCGCTCTAGTTGTTCTTTAGAACACTCTGGGAAGCTGCAGTAAAACACAAAGGCATCAACTGACAGGCTGCTCCTGTTGAAATATAACAGGAAGATATTTGAGATCTCACTTAAAACATGTCCTAATTTTTTCTTTCTACAGCACTAACCATAATTTCTATGGCAAAATGAACCCCCTCATTTTGTTCCTTTTTAAATTAAATGTTTTAAGTGTTACCAGTTTATTCCAATCAAGATGGCTTCAAGTGTGCCATACTTTTGTCATAAGTAATGCTGTTAGCACTCTAGTTGTTCTTTAGAACACTCTGGGAAGCTGCAGTAGAACACAAAGGAATCAACTGACAGTCTCTGCCCTTGTTGGATGTACATGTTTTACTGAGAATGTCAGACTTCATTCTCACATGACTGAGAAAGATAATGTGAATTTACAGAAAATATGCTCTCATTTTAGCTTCTGGAGCACCTTCCAAAACTGTATGGGACAAGCATGTGAAAATAGTTCTCTCAAACATGATTCATGATATCCCAGCAGAAGGTTTTCACAGGGTAAAATCACCTTAGAACACACCACAATTCCTGAAATTAGTATGGTACCATCAACAAATGAATTCTAATGTAACTAAAGTCTGTTATCACCCTTTATAGTTCTCCTTTTGGTAACCCTCAAAATCTTCGATTCACTACAATGCATTTCAATGGGGTACTATCATTTATATTGGTCCCAAGATGGCTGCCAGCAATTCCAGGATGAAGTGCTGACAGCCAATCAGATCTCACGATGACATGTGTGGTTAGGCTCCGCCCAGATATATATGTGATTTTACTTTTGATTTTCTCAGGAACTACTGAACGGATTTACACCATTTAAGCAAAAGGCACGACTCTGAACCATATATATATATATATATATTATCTACTGGCGGTCGCCAGTAGATAGTTATAGTTAGGACCTATTTTCCATAGGAAATCCGCAACATTCTATTTGAAATAACGTTGGCGCCGGTTGACGAATCTTCGCAAAATTTTCCAACTTGTTGGGGCGCTCCGGTCCGCTCCTATCCTGAAAGTCTCGGGGTGATTCGTCAGCGGGGGCCGAGAAAAAGGGGTCCCAAAACGTGTTTTCCCCATTTATTTTCCATAGGAACCTTTAGTCGCAGCTACAGCCCGAACTGCTTAACGGAATTACACCAAATTTGGCAAAGAGGTAGCCCTTGGTTCAGTGTCGTGCCTAGAACAACTAGAGCGCTAACAGTCTTACTTATGACAAAATTATGGCACACCTGAAGCCATCTTGATTGGAATAAACTGGTAACTCTTAAAACATTTAATTTAAAAAGGAACAAAATGAGGGGGTTCATTTTGTCATAGAAATTATGGTTAGTGCTGTAGAAAGAAAAATGAGTGCTAAAACACTACCCCCAGCACAACACCCTACACTACCCAAACATAACTGCACTACCCTAAACCTAAAACACTACCACCAGCACGACTCCCTACACTATCCAAACACCACTGCACTACCTAAACCCTAAAACACTACCCCCAGCACAACTCCCTACACTACCCAAACACCACTGCACTACACTAAACCCTAAATATACCCCCAGCATGACCTCCCACACTACACAAACACCACTGCACTACCCTAAACCCTAAAACACTAACCCCAGCACAACCCCCTACACTACCCAAACACCACTGCACTAACCTAAACCTTAAAACACTAACCCCAGCATGACCCCCTACACTACCCAAACACCACTGCACTACCCTATACCCTAAAACACGACCCCCTACACTACACAAACACGACTGCACTACCCTAAACCCTAAAACACTACCCACAGCATGACCCCCTTCACTACACAAACACCACTGCACTGCCCTAAACCCTAAAACACTACCCCAGCACTACCCCCTACACTACCAAAACACCACTGCACTAACATAAACCCTAAAACACTACCCCCAGCACAACGCCCTACACTACACAAACACCACTGCACTACCCTAAACCCTAAAACACTACCCCCAGCACGACTCCCTACACTACCCAAACACCACTGCACTACCCTAAACCCTAAATCTAATGGTTATCGCACCAAACAGGGAGACGGACGCTCCACTGTTCCAGCAGCACTCGGGGGACTAACACCGGCTATTTCAGCTTATCCAAAGAGCTCCACTTGTTATTTCCTTGGCGTTCATTGCCCATATACGAAGCAATCGCCTGCAGCTTAGATCGGCCATTCTGCCAGAGAAACCCACATGGTTCTTGTACCTTGTGAATATCAAGTGCCCCGAGTAACGCTGAGATATCCAGGCCCTGCCATCCTTTCTGCCTAACACTACCCTCACAAGGGTGCCCGGCCGGGTCCCTGTGAGTTTTTCTTCACTTATTTCACGGTGACACTGCTTTTCACATTAGGCAGTGCAGGCCTCCCCTCAGGTGTCCCTACATCCTTTAGGTCCTGAAGAGACCCTGTACTTCAGATAGGGTCGAAACGTCGTCGACAATTAACAAAGGCGAACTATTATCAAACACTTATGATTGTATAAAGTGTTGTCCAATTGATTTTGAATTATTTAATGGTCGCCAAAATGTTTTCAAGTGAAACCTTGTACATATGTCACGTATTATGTCACTATTAGTTTAGGTTCCAATGTTTTTTCACTGGGACACCGTTCACTATTTGTAATCATTGTTTGTTGTATAATCATATTGTGATTCTCAAGCCCTATGTATATATTGTTTATTTCATTTATTTATTATATAAACGGAAAAAAATTCACATTGACTATTCCCTCAGTGTCAGTGGCCAGCTTTCTTTTGACATCCTACTAACCCTGTATATTGCCATTGTGCAGAATTGCATCAGAAATACTGTATTATTATTCCACAGGAGCCATTGTTTCCCCATTAACTAAATCTACCCCCAGCACGACCCCTACACTACCCAAACACCACTGCACTACCCTAAACCATAAAACACTACCCCCAGCATGACCCCCTACACTACACAAACACCACTGCACTACCCTAAACCCTAAAACACTACCACCAGCATGACCCCTACACTACTCAAACACCACTGCACTACCCTAAAACACTACCCCAGCACGACCCCCTACACTACCCATACACCACTGCACTACCCTAAACCCTAAAACACTACCACCAGCACGACCCCTACACTACTGCACTACCCTAAACCCTAAAACACTACCCCCAGCACGACCCCTACACTACCCAAACACCACTGCACTACCCTAAACCCTAAAAACCTACCCCCAGCACGACCCCCTACACCACCCAAACACCACTGCACTACCCTAAACTCTAGAAAAGAAACCCCCACCCCATGCCCAATCCCCCTTACCTCTCACTCCTCATGGTTCCTCTCTCCTCGTGGTTCCTGCTTCACGTCATCTCTGAGGGCGGTGCACGTCGTTGTTAGGAAACGGAACAGCCTCTGCTTCCTTACAACGACATGGATCGTCTACATGTTTTTAGAACGCATGGTCATTTACCATACATACCTTTACAACAAAATTCGTTGTAAAGGCATGCGTGGTAAATGACCATGCGTTCTAAAAATGCGTAGTAATGACTTCGTGATGTACAACGCATGCGTGGTAATGCATGCGTTGTAATGGTATCGCAAAGTAAAAGAGTCGTTGTAACGGCTGTTTACCGATCGAAGCTGGCCCCTGTTCTTCAGTGAGACGTTTATTTGATTAATTAGGAGGAAGGAATGTGGTTTTTACCGAAAAGTGCATTCCCGGCTGTTGTATTGTGAAAGTGTCCGCGTGGCCTGGTTTCACTTCCGGTGAGAGAGTGGAAGAGTCTGTTTGGATCTAAAGGAGTTCTGTTGTTGGACGGGGCCGGCGCGACATGTCATCAGAAAACATAGCTAATGGAAAGCGTCCTCCCTGAAGTGTGGAGCAGTGCCATGAGAGGTCAACGAGTGTGCGTCCCACCGCAGTATGACCGTACCGCGTGACCCATGTGCCGCCTCCAGGGTACGGGAGGCAGAAGCGGCATCGCAGGTCCTCTTGAAGACCGTTGTAGCACTAATTCTACATTTTGGTACTAGGGCATTTTAACTTCGTTGTTCCTGCCAGATACAAAGAGAAGATCCTGTGTTATTCAGTGCCCTCGTTACCTTTTTTGTGGGTTGTGGTGCTTGTCACTTCGCTGCCCCGCCGGTGCACACGACTGGGTTTTCTGGAGTGGCAACATAAACAGTTGCTCCCAAAGGACTAGCCTGAACACTTAGGTGAATATCCCCTGCACCAGCATTCCACGGAAATTCTTTCCTAGCTCTCCCACGTCAACGAGCACGGCTCCGCTCGCGACACCGTATGACGTTATCGGAGCCATAAGAGGACCTCGTCGGCGTGCTGACGTCAGTTCCACCCATTTTTCCGTGCCACCGAGGCAAACAGGGGACCGAGACATTTTCACATGTATACATAGTATAATAAATATATATATATTCACTGAAAAAACCATAGGTTTCAGGCACGTTATAGTTAAAAATTAGCATTTAAAAAACCTTAGAAATTCACTGAAAAAACCATAGGTTTCAGGCACGTTATAGTTAGAAATTAGCATTTAAAAAACCTTAGAAATTCACTAAAAACCATAGGTTTCAGGGGCGTTATGGTTAGTTGGACATTTCACTCGTACAAAACCATAGAAATTCCCCGTTATAGTTAGTTCAGCTAACTATAACTCGCGCGCCCGCAATGCTCTGCTGATGACGTCACATATTACATCACTCATGACATGGTCAGTGACATCACTCATGTCATCACTGATGACATCTCAAATGACATCACTGATGACATCACTGATGACATCATCCAGTGAATGTGTGTTTTTCTGAAAATTAAATATGTTTTATATATGTATATCTCAAGGTCGATGGAAGAATAAATGGGTATATAAGTGTCTAAATGGATGATTTTTTTTGTAAAATTTATTGTATAACTGACTAAGTGTATCTTAGTGAATACATGGGTTAGTGAGTAATGTTTAAATATGAAAATATCTGTATCAGTCTCACTTTGTGTATAAGTGGCTGCATGAGTTGGTGAGTAGCTACATGAGTGTCTATACGGGTTATTAGTTGGTTTTTGAGTATCAGTATGAGTGTCTGAGTGTCTGTTTGGTTCGGTGGGGGTATTACTTAGTGCATAGATGCATGAATGAGTGACTCACTGTTTGTATGTGTTGAAGACACCATGTGTGCAGGACTGTATAGGTGGATGAGTATGTGTATGGGTGTGTTAGTGAGTGAATGACTGTCTCAATAGTGTCTTTATGAGTAACTACATATGTTTTAAACTAGTATATGTGAGTATTGGTGTATATAAGTGAGTATATGTGAGAGTGAGAGATTGGAAGAGTTCCTGTACAAATAAGTAGGTGTTTCTATAAGTGATTGTTTAAGAGAGTAAGTATGTGTAAGTTTCCGTAGAAGTAAGTGTGGTAGTGTGTGTATAACTGTATATGCAAGTAAATGGATGTTTGATACTTTGTTTGCATGTGTGACTATGTGTGTGAGTAACTCTATGGATGAGTGGCGGTGTGTAACAGATTGTATAGGTGTATGAGTACATATGATGAGTGAGTACATGTATGAGTGACTGTATAGGGACTGTTGGTGAATGAGTGGATGTGTGTGTAGATCTTGGAATTACTGAATAGGTGCGTTGTAATTGGTATCGGTATGTCCATTGTTTTGAAAATGGTAGTTTGTATTTTTGAGTGTGTGTATCAAAGGTTATATTAGGGTGAGAGGAGGTCTGCCACTCTATCACAAGGATGATGTCATCAGTGATGTCATCAGTGATGTCATTTGAGATGTCATGAGTGATGTCATGAGTGATGTCACTGACCATGTCATGAGTGATGTAATATGTGACGTCATCAGCAGTGCATTGCGGGCGCGCAAGTTATAGTTAGCTGAACTAACTATAAGGGGGGAATTTCTATGGTTTTGTACGAGTGAAATGTCCAACTAACTATAACGCCACTGAAACCTATGGTTTTTTCAGTGAATATATATATATATATATTATCTACTGGCGGTTGCCAGTAGATAGTTATAGTTAGGACCTATTTTCCATAGGAAATCCGCAACATTCTATTTGAAATAACTCTTGCGTCGGTTGACGAATCTTCGCGAAATTTTCAAACTTTGTGGCCCGCTCCGGTCAGCTCCTACCCTGAAAGTCTCGGGGTGATTCGTCAAGCGGGGGCCGAGAAAAAAGGGGGGTCCCAAAACGTTTTTTCCCCATTCATTTTCCCATAGGAAACTTTAGCCACGGCTACAGCCCGAACTGCTGAACGGAATTACACCAAATTTGGCAAAGAGGTAGTTCTTGGTTCAGAAAGAACCCTTTCTGTTAAATGGTGTAAATCCGTTCAGTAGTTCCTGAGAAAAATAAAAAGGAAAATCACATATATATCTATGGCCGCGTCGGATTCGCGCACCCTGAGCGCACCCTGCGCGCACCTTCACGAGCTGCATGCTAATTGGCTTTCAAGTGGCTGTCAACACTCTAAATCAGGAAGTGTTGGCAGCCATTTTGTCCCTCGGTAGAACCGAGGCACAAGAAACAAGTGCGCAAAACGCACAAAGGGGGCAGGGTAGAAACACCCTGACCCCCTAGGTCTGCTCAGGGGTCCCACAAGGACCCCTGGGCAGAAAAACATTTATTTTTTTTAAATCTGCGGGATGCGCTTAGGGTGCGCGGATCCCGCCGATAAAAAAGCACGGTCTCCGCGCTCGATGCGATTTTGCCCCCGGGTGGGCCAAGTCCCGGGGGCATGCGGGGATTTATTTATATTTAATGTGGGGGCCTCTAAGGCCCCAAGCCCTGGGACCGCCACCCCGGGGCTTTCAATGAAAAATGGTGCGGGAGGGCTCTCCGCCCTCCCGCAGCCCCGGGGACCGCCACCCCCGGGGCTTCTTTTTAAATATTAATTACCTGTGTGGGGGGGCTCGAGCCCCCCCACACGCCCCGGGGACCGCCACCTCCCCGGGGCACTAAATAATAAATGTGGGGATCCGTTTAGGACCCCTGAGCCCCGGGGACCACCACCTCCCCGGGGCTGTGCAAAGGTTGGGAGGGGGGCCGCGCGGCCCCGCTCCTGGAGCCCTCCATGGCCCTGGGGACCGCCACCCCCCAGGGCTGGCTCCTGCAGTGTCCCGGGGTGCCTACCCCGGGACACTGTAGTTGCAATGACAGGACAGGAGCCTCGCGGCTCCCGTCCTGTCATTGCAAACTGCTTTGGATATTGGAAGCGAGAGCAGAAAGCCTGCTCTCGCTAATATCCAAAGCACATTGCTTTCCACATGGGGAGCTGCATGTTAGCAGCTCCCCATGTGAAAGCAATGCCGGCTCCCGCAGGAGGCGGGGAGCCGGCAGGGTCCGTGGGGAGATTGGGTCCCCCCATGGACCCCAAAGGATAGGGCCAGCCCCAGGGGATGGGGTCCCCGGGGCAAGTAGTGGCCCGGGAGGGGGGCCACGAGGCCCCCCCTCCCCCAAATTATTAAATAAAATTTTTTTTTTAAAAAGGCCGGCCCGGGGGATGGGGTCCCCGGGGCCTAAGGAGGCCTGAGGAGGGGGGCAACGCAGCCCCCCTCCATAAAAATAATTTAAAAAAATGTGGCAATGACCCAGGGGATGGGGTCCCCGGGCCGAAATTGGCCACTGGAGGGGGGCCCACGCGGTCCAAATCCCGTTCCCATTTTTTTTTTTTAAATAAAAGGGGGTCAGGCCCTGGGGGATGGGGTCCCCAGGGCCCAAAATAATTAAAAAGAAGGGGGGCCACACAGCTAGTTGCACCCCAGGGACCCTCAGGATTCAAGGGGAGTTAATCCCCCGACTTAAAACGCGCCACGGGGAGCGTTTGCACAGTGGTGAAGGGAGGGGGCGGGGCCTGAGGTGACATGTGTGCAAACAGGCCCCGTGGCGCGTTTTAAGATAGGGAATTAAATCCCCTTCAATCCTGAGGGTCCCTGGGGGCCAACTAGCCCACCAGGTACCTCCAGTAAGCGCCACGGAGATGCGTTGCAGAGTGTTGTAAAAGGGCGTGGCCTCTGAACACCTCTCTGCAACGCAGCTCTCTGGCGCATACTGGAGGTATCTGGTGGGCTAGTTGGCCCCTAGGGACCCTCGGGATTGAGGAGGTATTAATTCTCCAACTTAAAACGCACCACAGGGCGTGTTTGCAGACATGTCACCTCAGGCCCCACCCCCTTCCTTCACCATTATGCAAATATTCCTCTAAAATCAGCCGAACTACGAATTCCGATTTACTCACCTGTTATCAGGAGAGACCACAGTGCTGCATCTTTGAGCCCAGTACTAATCCTGAAAAGTAATTTTAACCGTACTTACCAGTAACTTGAATTTCCTTCCATAGGATATCATTGCCTGCTTTTTGCTGAAAAAGTTTCTAAGTGTCGATTTTTGAAACATACAAATATTCCTCTAAAATCAGCAGAACTACGAATTCCGATTTACTCACCTGTTATCAGGAGAGACCTCAGTGCTGCATCTTTGAGCCCAGTACTGATCCTGAAAAGTAATTTTAACCGTACTTACTAGTAACTTGAATTTCCTTCCATAGGCTAACATTGACTGGTTTCACTTGGAAATTCTTCTAAGTGTGGAGTTTTGGAACTTTATAATATTCCTCTAAAATCAGCCGAACTACGAATTCCGATTTACTCACCTGTTATCAGGAGAGACCACAGTGCTGCATCTTTGAGCCCAGTACTAATCCTGAAAAGTAATTTTAACCGTACTTACCAGTAACTTGAATTTCCTTCCATAGGATATCATTGCCTGCTTTTGCTGAAAAAGTTTCAGGCGATTTTTGAAACATATAAATATTCCTCTAAAATCAGCCGAACTACGAATTCCGATTTACTCACCTGTTATCAGGAGAGAACCCAGTGCTGCATCTTTTAGCCCAGCACTGACCCTGAAAAGTAATTCTAACCGTACTTACAAGTAACTTGAATTTCCTTCCATAGGCTAACATTGACTGGTTTCACTTGGAAATTCTTCTAAGTGTGGAGTTTTGGAACTTTATAATATTCCTCTAAAATCAGCCGAACTACGAATTCCGATTTACTCACCTGTTATCAGGAGAGAACCCAGTGCTGCATCTTTTAGCCCAGTACTGATCCTGAAAAGTAATTTTAACCGTACTTACCAGGAACTTGAATTTCCTTCCACAGGCTAACATTGACTGGTTTCACTTGGAAATTCTTCTAAGTGTGGAGTTTTGGAACTTTATAATATTCCTCTAAAATCAGCCGAACTACGAATTCCGATTTACTCACCTGTTATCAGGAGAGACCACAGTGCTGCATCTTTGAGCCCAGTACTAATCCTGAAAAGTAATTTTAACCGTACTTACCAGTAACTTGAATTTCCTTCCATAGGATATCATTGCCTGCTTTTGCTGAAAAAGTTTCAGGCGATTTTGAAACATATAAATATTCCTCTAAAATCAGCAGAACTACGAATTCCGATTTACTCACCTGTTATCAGGAGAGACCTCAGTGCTGCATCTTTCAGCCCAGTACTGATCCTGAAAAGTAATTTTAACCGTACTTACCAGTAACTTGAATTTCCTTCCATAGGCTAACATTGACTGGTTTCACTTGGAAATTCTTCTAAGTGTGGAGTTTTGAAACTTTATAATATCCCTCTAAAATCAGCCGAACTACGAATTCCGATTTACTCACCTGTTATCAGGAGAGAACCCAGTGCTGCATCTTTTAGCCCAGCACTGACCCTGAAAAGTAATTCTAACCGTACTTACCAGTAACTTGTATTTCCTTCCATAGGAATCCATTGTCTGGTTTTCAGCAGAAAAGTTTCAAAGTGTCGATTTTCACAAACTACAAATATTCCTAAAAAATCGCCTGTATGACTTAAACGCATTCTTTCAACTGTTTACAGGAGATGCACCAGTGCTGGATCCAGGATCCACCACTGAGTAAGAAAAAGTAACGATAACACTACTTACCTGCTAAGTGAATTTCCTCCCATAGGATAACATTGGTGATTCTATGTGAAAAAGTTTCTAAGTGCCCACTTTTAAAATACAATAATATTCCTTAAAAATCACTACTGTAACCAAAACGCTTTTACTCAACTGTTTACAGGAGATGTCGCAGGACTGAATCTAGGATCCAGTCCTGTGGTTAGAAAAAGTAATCCATAAAGTAACTAATTGCATTTAACTAGAAATTCACATTGAACTCAATGTTGCATTGTGTTTGAAATTGTGTTGCCCATTGCAACAACTGTAACTACTGTACTTAAAAGTCTATTGCCTATTTGCAAAGTATTTAAACTAAAGTAATTCATTCTGAGAAAGTATATTATGTAATGTATAATGTAATTACAATGTAATTTAAAAAATAAAATATCTAAAAATAGTTTTAAAAAATGTAGTAAATCAGTATCAAAAAATAAATATAACAATTAATACATTTAAAAATTGTCATTTACAAAACCTTTGAAATTCACTGAAAAAAACCATAGGTTTCAGATATGTTATAGTTAGGAATTAGCATTTAAAAAACCTTTGAAATTCACTGAAAAAACCATAGGTTTTAGGGACAGTTATAGTTAGTTGGACATTTCACTCAGTACAAAACCATAGAAATTCCCCGTTATAGTTAGTTTAGCTAACTATAACTCGCGCCCCCGCAATGCACTGCTGATGACGTCACATATTACATCACTCATGACATGGTCAGTGACATCACTGATAACATCACTGATGACATCACCGATGACATCTCAAATGACATCACTGATGACATCATCCAGTGACTGTGTGTTTCTGCAAAGTTTAAATATGTTTAATATATATAGGGAAAGGTGTATTGAAGAATGAGTGGGTGTATAAGTGTGTGGATGAAGGATTTGGTAGGTGCGTGACTGACTCTATAAGTGAGTGATTAAACGTATCTTACTGAATGCAAGGGTTAGTGACTAAACTGTGTGAATGCCTATCCATCTGTCAGTTGGTGTGTAAGCGGCTGCATGAGTTTGCGAATAGCTACATGAGTGTCTACATGGGTTATTGATTGGTTGTCTGAGTATCTGTATGGGTGCCTGAGTGTTTGTGTGGGTGGGGTGTGTGTGACTCTGTGCATAGATGTGTGAGTGGGTGATTCACTGGGTGCATGGTTTCAAGAGTGCATCTGTTATGGACTGTATGGGTGGGTGAGTGTGTGTATGGGTGTGTTAGTGAGTGAATGTATATCTCAGTGGTACATGTGTGAGTAACTACATATGTGAAAGGCAGTATATATGTGTGTTGGAGTATATAAATGGCTATAAGTGAGAGTGTGTGATTGTGAGAGTGGCTGTATGGATGAGTGTGTACTTGTATCAGTGATTGTATAAGAGCGTAAGAATGTGCTAGTATTTGTAGGAGTAAGTGAGCTGGTGTGTGTATAACTGTATAGGTGAGTAAATGGCAGTGTGATTAATTATTTGCATGACTGACTAGGTGTGTGAGTACCTCTATGGATGAGTGGCGGTGTGTGAGTGTCTATGTAGGTGTATGAGTGCATATGATAGTCCTGTACTGAGTGACCGTAAGTATGAGTGACTGTACGGGTGAGTGAGTGGATGTGTGTGTAGACCTAAGAATCAGTGAGTGGGTATGTAGTTATTGGTGTTGGAGTGTCTATGGTTTTGAGAATGGCAGTCTGTAATTTAGAGTGGGTGTTTCAAAGGTTATATTAGGGTGTGAGAAGATGCATCAAATGATCACATGGATGATGTCATCAGTGATGTCATCAGTGATGTCATTTGAGATGTCATCAGTGATGTCATCAGTGATGTCACTGACCATGTCATGAGTGATGTAATATGTGACGTCATCAGCAGTGCATTGCGGGGCGCGAGTTATAGTTAGCTAAACTAACTATAACGGGGAATTTCTATGGTTTTGTACGAGTGAAATGTCCAACTAACTATAACTGTCCCTAAAACCTATGGTTTTTTCAGTGAATATATATATATATATATGTACACATTCCTCTTCTAACTGAGTTTCTTGAAAATTGAATGCCTGTTTAGATCTACAAATTATGGTGGCCTCTAAACCACTAATTCAAATCTGGGAAACATGCACCCTTTTAGTCATGAGTCTTAAAACCTTTCAATAAAATCTGAGGATGCATCTAGTTAGTTTATACATAGCCCTAGAGTCAATCCATAAATCTTTTCAATTTCCATAACCTTGTCTGGGCATAATTTTTTTAAACGACATGAAATAATTGGTAAATGTAAAGTCATAATTTTCAGGGGCTTTCGGGACCTATAACATATATGAATTTGATTAGAAGGTTAACAAATTATCTCTACATTCCCTGGAAGACCAAACATAAGATATAAATGTTGTTCTTTACCCTTTGCCTCCACTCTCTTTTGTCCTCCATTGAATGAATAACTGAGTCCACGACTGCCTCATGACAACTCTAAACCTGGGAGCTAAGGGCAAGAGGCTTTACAATGGGCATGTCATGTTTGCAGACTTCCCTTGAGTGCCTTTGCACGTGCCCCGCAGGACACCTCAAAGTAGGCTCCTACTTTCATTGGACTGTCTTGTCTCTTGAATGTTTGTACTAGAACCTGGGTGGTAGTAGTTGGAGTTTACGTACTGTGGCCTGAGCTGCTGCTATCTAGGGCTGTGAATAAAGGACCTCACAGAAGGATGTGTCAATTATTACTTTACAATTCTAGTACCAAGGATACAGCCCCTGTAGTGTAGAAAAGTCATGCTTTGCTTCTTGATGTCATTCAGACCATCCATCATTGTATCTTCTACAGGAACATTTATATACAGGTGCTGGAAGGAGGAATTGAAGTGAAGTGAAGTGAAGATTGGAGATGCAGCAGTACCTTGACTCGGCAGACTTGCCGACATTCTGACCTGTCAAGTTTTGGTGTTGTGAGGTGATGTGGTGTCCACAGCCTGGTGAGGAATGAGTGCAATAGGGAGCAATGCATCAAGCCTCTTGGTATGTGCGAAAGAAACCGCTGGAGAATGCTGTCTCTCAATGTACAGGCTCCACAAGGAGTCACGATCCCTGACCTCGTGCACTAGCAGCCATTTTACTTTCATTTGCACTTCATACCATGATCGGAGAGGAGGGCAGAGATGAGCTCAGAGGCCTTTCAAAACAAAATAGTTTTTTCTTACATTCTTACTGGAGGTTAGATTACTTGTGTACTGTACTCAATTAACACATTTCGGCTCTCGATATCTAAATGCTTAATACTGAAATTTTCAAGTCTTGCAAAGGAAACAGTTAATTTGTCCTCATTTGACAAATACTGATTCTTAACATACCCAATTCTAGTGTTGGGAACCAATATTTTGGTCAATTACTTTGTTTTTTGTTTAATAAAAGGTTCATACACTACTCCCGACACTTTCTTTACCATGTGTACAGCACAAATGTTAACCCTCGCTCCACCAGAACTGTACTTGCCAGGCTCACGTGAGGTAGTGATGAAATGGCAATAGAGGAAAGATTGTTTTTTTAATTCTTTATGAACTATTGAAGAGGATGACATTGCACCTGAAAAAAAACAAAGCATCCTGTTACACTCTTTAGGTTCTGAAGGACTAAGTCTATTTAGTAAACATGGAGAAACAAGCATTGGCATAGCCAATAGGTCTCGCCTTTGGGACCTTATAAGTGTTTAGCCAGAGATAATGACTTTGCCAATGTCTTTAAGGCTGTAAAGAAAGAGTTGTAAAATATTCTCTCTAGGGCGGTTAAATAAATAAATTACTTCATGTAAACAGTTTTGATCTAATTAGCTGAGAATAAAAACAATTCATTGGAAGAAGAAGTCGCTTTACTTTTTTACTGTGCTTGACAAATGACACACAAACGCTGCTCTTGAAGTCAGCGACAAAGGAAAGGGCGTCATTGCTTCAATAAACACAGGATTAAGGGGGAGGAAAATAAAAGCTAAAGACAGGATGCAGAATTCTTTTTTATCACGAGACGAAATAAGGCATTACTGCAGCAGCTTAAGGAAGGCTGTTGTATTTGAGGCTGTGCTGTTGTGTTTGAGGCTGTGCTGTTGTGTTTGAGGCTGTGCTGTTGTATTTGAGGATGTGCTGTTGTATTTGAGGCTGTGCTGTTGTGTTTGAGGCTGTGCTGTTGTGTTTGAGGCTGTGCTAACCTGATAGAATGTGGCTGTAATAGGAACATTTTTTTACGACTGGCAGGCTTCTATAGCTTGTACCCTGATTAGTGTCAAAATGACAGTTCCGTTTTAAGACACCAGCCATTTTGCTGCTGCATCCGCAAAGAAATACAAAGGCAGTAGAGCGCCACATTAAGTGGATGAGGAATGTTGATATGTTGCAAAAGGGCCTTTCACAAAACCAATCCGTAACCAGCATGCGTTCAAATATTTACTTAAACGTTTGTAACGAACTAGGCTGGTGGCTAAACCGTTGCTGTTGAGTTCATTTTTAGACGCATATTCCATCTCTGGGTTTTTTCTAATTAGTTCTAGAAAGATCAAAACATGCCCCCTTTTTCAGTGGCAATTTAGCTCCCAAACTGGTCCAGCTAGAGACGTCATGCAACTCATGAAATACCAATCGAAGCCCTCATTTACTGTTCCAGAAACTATATATTATACGCTCTTCTACAGGTATGATGCATGCTGTCAACATATGGCACACTGTGGAATTCGTGCACACAGTCAGGCGAAGAAAGAAAGGACATATCACCACCCTTCGCAACAACAAGGCATGAAACAATTTAGGTATATCCATTCGGTAACCAATGACATCAAGAAAGGACAAACCTTCCGCAAGATACCAAGAAGGAAAGCCATAAAACGCAGCTAGTGACATAGCAAAGGCATTGGATCACTTATTCACTTTGCCTTACGCATTCAGTACATCAGCCATCTTACAATGGAAGAGTTTCATACTGACACAGCGGGATACAGAATTGTTTTAATCAAAAGTAGAAAATCACTATAACGTTAAAAAAGTCAAAGAGAAAAAACTAATGCAGACGTTTTGTTTGGAAAACAAAATGAACGCCTTGTTGACTGCCTTGCAGGCATATTACAGTGACTGCCTTGCAGGCATATTACAGTGGCAGAAGGCCATGGGTGGGGTGGAGCTGAATAGAATTTGGGCAGCCATGTAAGAGGGTGAGACAGAACAGAAGCAGGGATGGAAGAGATGACAGTAATGAGTGCTATCTATCCCAGTTTCACACTGTTAAAGAGAGGGCTGCCAGCTCTGACCAGTGCACTAATTTTAAAGTGGATGCACATATGACTTCCACATATTAAGCTAACAAGCAAGGGAGACAAAATAAATTAAAACTCAATGATATTATGCAATAGTTAATGAGGGAAACAGCACACAGCACATGAAAACAAGCATTGGCCGCGCGGCCGTGAAAGTGACGCGGCCGCAAAAGTGAAAGTGATTGTGATCGCGCGCTGCGAGCGCTGTGCTTAATGAGCATGACGAGGAAAGCCAGATGGCGCCTCTGCTCGTAAGCGCGCGCCCGCGCGCGTAACCGCAAGCTCTAGGCCGGCCATGGTAGCATTTTCTGAGCCCACTTACTAAAAGTCTCGCCAGGGCAGCGCATGCGCTGGCTCAGGCGAGACCTAAAAAGTAGGCTCAGCAGGAGAAGGAAACATTTTCAAAAATGTTTTGAAGGATTTGGACTCCTATTTTTCACAAACAATGTGCACTGCAATCGACAGGTTTGATTTTTTCCAAAGGAAGCAAAGTTGCAGAGAAACCACACTTAAGAAACTTCCATTAACTGTTGCTTCAGAAATTTTTATGAAGAATTTATCCATTATCAGCTCATCATACATGACGACAGTTCCATTGTTCAGGACAGAATATCCATGAACAGAGCAAGGCATCCTTGAAAGTTACCGTGGCTTGCGTGGGGTAGGCTGACTCATTTGGGAGGTGTTCCCAAGGCAGTCTTATGTAATACAAAAGAAAGAAGTGGTTGGTAAAAGAATTCACAAAAAAACTTACTAACAGAAGAAAAAAGATGGCTGAAAAGGGTGGGAAGAAAACAGGTCATACAAGAACTCAAAGCAAGGCCTGAGAAAGAGTAAGTCGGCACACACCTGCTGCTACATATAGAACTGCGGCTTATAGCAAGTTATCCCTCTTGTAATAAGAGATGTACAGGGTGTGGCATACTAGGTGACTTTGCAAACCTGTGTAAAAGGAAAGGATTGGGTTCCAGGGTCAGATGTGTAACTGAGAATTCCACTGGTAGTCCCTCTGATAGTGAACACTCAAGTCGCAATTGTTGAGTACTGAGTATTAGCAAGAGAGAATGCTTTATACTGAACCATGGTTCCAGAAACAAACTCTTATGTGAGTTAAAAAATTAGGGTGTTAAACTGCACATTATGGCAGACTTGGGATTCAGTCAAGCACAATTGTTGATAAAAATGTGTGGAGGGGCAACTTTGTTGATGCGATTAGAGAAAGTTTGGACTCATCAGACATCAGCTCTGATAGTTTCACATGAAAACGTACACCCATGGTGGGATATAGAATTCTGTTGTTTGAATATGGAGGCCAGAAAGCGTAGTAAAGAAGGGATCTCCAGCTCTAGGATCAATTGATCAACATTCACTGGGAAATATTCTCAACCCTAGTAAGCCTGAGCAAGTCCTACAACTGGAGGAGAGTAAGGACACTGGGAGTAGTGTGTTGCAGAGTTTCCAAAGGTATTTACAGGTCAGATAGGGAAAAAGGTGGTGTTCTCAAAAAAGAAAATTTGTAAAGGATGGAGAGAAGCCTGTTATACCTAAGGTAGGGAACATACCCATGCTGACAAACGATTAAGTTAGGCATGAGTTTAGAAAATTGCAAGAAGTGTGAATCATTAAACCAATGGAGGCAGCAGAATGGCTGGCTCCATTGTTATTGGCCAGGCATTCCAATGAGAACAAGCTTTGCTTAGACCTCAGAGATCTAAATGAAAACAGAGTACTGGACACATTTCCCTTTCCAACAATAAAAAAAAAAATTATGGCAAAAGGTGTTACTTGGTTTCCACAGTTGATCTTTGTTCAGCATACCACAAAGTGCCTTTTCTCCAGAAAGCTAAGAGTTTGACCGGTTTATAAAACCCATAAGTTGCTTTCAATTTGTGTAAATGCTGTTTGGCGCAGCATCGGTGGCAGCCATTTTCCAGAGACTAATATCTAAAATATTTTAAGATGCCAAGGGTGCGATATTCTTCCAATACAATATTCTCAAAATGGGAAAAAGGAAAGAAGAACACGAGCTCGGTTGAGGCAACTGTTGATAAGGTTGGAACAGAAAGCTCTACCTTTAAAGTACAGCAAATGCAAGTCTACCACACATACAGCGACTTATCTAGGGCACGAGGTAAGTGAAGAGGGAAATAGACCTGAGAAGAAGCTGGTGAGGCTTTAAGTAATGTTCCAACCCCTGGAAGCAACGATGATCCAAGTTATTACCGGGGTTGACAGTAATTTGTAAAGCGTTTTGAAGAAAAACTCATGCATTGAGACATCTATGAAGAAACACACTCCATTTTGAGCGGCCTCAGGTGTCAAGAAAATTTTGAGATGATAAAGGAGGATATTTGTTAAGCAACACCCTTACAGCAGAAATTCCATAGCTCAGTCAGGTGCTAAATAGTATTGGAGGTTGGGATGATAAAAAGGCAGAGGTTAAGGCTCCTTATGTAAGGGGCACCACAGACACTGGCTGTTACCAGCCTCTGACGGGACAATTCTTAGCAGATGGGATAAAAGAGTTGCCAGGGGCCTTCTCACTGGTGCACCTCCGGGGGTCAAGCATATGGCAGTTCATCCCTTCTACTACTTCCACTACCACATCGGATCCTTGGGGCGGTTGGTGGAAGGGTTGTTTGAGTTATGAAGAAACGGAGCTCTAGTTTGGCTTTGCATCAACAATGCAGTGAGTGCAGAAAATTGGTTGCCATCTTGAATCAGGGAGGATGGCTTCAGAGGAGGTCATCTTGTATTCAAAAGAGACTAAGCATGAAGGTGTACTGTTTGCCATTTTGTAGGCGGCTATGCTACAGGTCTAGCCTACATACTCTGAAAAGAAGATACGGCTGTTTATGTTGGGAGCAGGCTTAATCTCACATAAAACAATTGACAACAGCAGGATCATGCAAGGTAGGTAGATGTTGGAAACAACCATCTTTTACGTGGTTTTCCACCCAGGTGTTTGCCTTTTTTTACTGAACCCATTTTTGTAAGCCATAGGACTCTGCACACCTGCTAACTAGTGGTAAAGTGCTCTCCCGTTTTAACATTGTAAAATTGCATATACTTATTGCCACATTTAATTTACTTACAAGTCCCTATTATTTGGTACTATATGTACCCATGGCCTGTAGATGAAGTGCTATTAGTGGGTTGCAGCAATCATTGTGCCACCCACTACAGTAGCACTGTGAAACATATCTCCAGGCATGCTAAGCCAGTTTGGGTGTGCAGTTTTAAAGTAACATTTCAACCTGGAAAACAAACATTTTGCCACACCTAAATCTTCTTTTGTAATGCTTATAAGTCACCCATAAGGTAGGTCCTAAATGCCGGAAGGGCAGGGTGCATGGTATTTAAAAGGTAGGGCATGTTTACCTAATTTTTCATGCCCGACAGTGAAAAACCTCCAAAGCTATTTTTCACTGTTGCACAGCTGGCGCTCCTATAGGAAAACACTGGGTTACACTATAACAACTTACAGTGCTTAATTTCAGTTCGGGAACAGCTAGAAAAATTGTTCAAGGACTCATTTTAATAGTAATTTAAAATCCAACTTATTGTAGTCCGATTTTATATTACTATTTAAAAATGCCAATTATAGGAAGTTGTAATTTTCAGTCCTGAGTCAAAAAGGGGCCTTTCTGCCAGGGTCCAGTATCACCTGACTGCTGATCACTCCCCTGTTGTGAGATGTGGATTGCTCACAGACAGTGGACAATGGTCTTGGGGATGGAGAGTTGTTTTTCTTCTTTGAACAGGGTGGCTTTGGGGACTGTGTCCAGCCCCTTCCTTGAGCTTCAAAGGATGCCTAATTGTCAATGGCAGATGTCACGCTTAGGCCTGCCTCACTTTTGTCTTGCTAGTCAGCTTGGCTCCAAACCCAGTGGGAGGGGGATCTGCCCCAGAACTGGTTTGGAGTGACCACAAGGAAGGGTTTGAACATTATCAAAGCCATGCCTCTGTGTCAGGCACGGGGAGCTCTGACCAGGGGGTTCTGCCATGTTGGATTTAGGTAGAAAGGGGCACTGTGGGACAGTTTATACTAAAAATAAAGTAAATGATGCAAAAGTGGATAGGGTCACCCCTGGGAACTTTTACCCCATTGGCTTGAGGGCGGCCAGGAGTTTCCCCCATCCACAGGCGGGCACTGGACATAAATGGGGTATCCCCAGTACCCTCCTCAGAACACTCTATAAATACTTTCCAATGCATAAATACTTTACACAGTGCCTCTAAGTTAAGCCTGTCTGGTGTGAGCCAAGGTACAAGAGGGTTAAGCACAGGTTTATTTAGTGACTTTAGTGGTTCATCCTACAAGGACTGTGATTATTATTTGTGGGGGGCATCTCACCACCCTCAACTAATACTCCAATTTCTTACAATAAACGATAAGTATAAACACTGGAAAAGCCAGTAGGTTTGCAATTTGTATGCAAGCGCTGACAAAAGTAATACCAACTGCCTGCTGCAGCCCAAACCAAATAAGGAAGCTAAACAAAAGCCCATTAGAACATTAGTTGAATGCAGTATATTCATCATGAATGGCACAAAAGCCATTCTAGAACACACAAGACACAAAATACATAACCCTAACTCAGCAGGACACAACACAATTTCCCCTTCACAAATAAAACATGCCACACACAAAATGACAAAATTCAAAAGTGAATAGTCAAAAACAAGTTAAGAATAGATTCCTAAACTAAATTACTAATAATAGGAAATTAGTTAACTCAAAGTTTTAAAACACGGCCAAGAACTCGAGTACAATTACAGGTAATCCCTTCTCCATATTGTCAATCTCCTTATGTATTTCGCTCCCATGCTGTTCTATCCCTTCTTTCTTCAATTATCATAGTTTAGCGAGTTATCTTATCACCCATCATACCTTAATTTTTAAGCTTAGCCACTCTCTTTATCGCACAATTTTTTTTTAACTCTGCTGCACAGTTGACTTGGGATACTATATTTATAATTTTGATAGGATCACATTTGGGCCAACTCAAACTGTGAGTTCACTTTTTCTTGAATCTCACATAAATCACTGACGCCAGACTGCATTTCTTTCACCCATGTCTCTCTATCATATCTTTATTTTCCCTTCTTTTGCTACATTCTCTGTTATCTTCAGTAATTGCAGCTTTCACAAACTCTACGAGTCTTCTTACTCAACTCATCCACACTGGTTCAGACTATGAGACACAATTCCCCTCTTAAGGCTTCAAAAGCAGAGAGCTTCGTACAAGTATTTAGAGAAATGCAATAAGCAAATAACGTCCTAAGTTTTTCTCTACATTGGCCTTGTTAACAGTTGAAAGCCTAACACCACTGCCCACCAACCTTTTATCTCTTTCAACTAATGGAGCTCTCTTTGAATGTTATAAAGTACTTTCTTGAGTTACACTCCATATTCATCCAGAAATTCCTTCAATAACTTTGACACAAATTGAACAGCATTATCAAAAATCTATGTTTTTGGCAGCCCTTCTCTAGCAAAAATATAATCTAAAAATTTGATAGGAGATCTAGTATTGGGATCAACCACAGATCTAACTTTGGTCCACTTTGAAATATAAACCACCAGTTAATAAAAGCATATCTGAAGTACACTCACAAGACATGAAAGGGCCTAGAATATTAATCCCTAAGTTTGTTCATGTTTTGTTTCTGCTAGTTCTACCAATACTACTAGTTTTGTTCTACATGCCAACTCTTTACCATCTCACGAACAACTCTGACAACTTGATACTCTTTACTTCTCCTTCGAATACTGAGTGAGTCCACCAAAATGCCTCTCTTAGACTTTGCTTACAAACTGTCATAACCAAATGATCTTCCTGAGCTAAATCAGTCAAACTTTTCCTAAACCTCTACAGGTGGAGCAAGTCTCTCCCCTCTCACCAATGATAACTCCAAAGCAACTTCTACATAGCTCAGAAAGTCACCTTTCAAATTCATTTCTCCATGCCAACCCTTCTTGAAACACTCCATTACTCTCTAAATAACAACATACTCAATTCTCTTTTACATACATCCTTCCACACCCGCAAGTTGTCAATCCCAATGTTGGTAACAACACATTCTAAGTTTTCCAAACAATTTATTTTGCGGTCTTTATAAGCACTTTCGCCAAGTTACTAAAACATGTCATCAGTCTTCTTGCTTCTTGATCCTGGAACAAGTTTAATGTCTAAATTGTACTTTAGTAATTTTGCACTTCATTTAGTCAATCTTGTTGTGGTCTTGGAAGAGTGAGCATTCAATCCACCCAAAATGTACACCAATGGCTTTTGCCGGATGAGCTCTTATAGCAAACTTGCTTCTCCAAATGGATGCGCAGATTTTTTGTACTAAGTACTAGCACGCATGTACTTTTCAATCATCATCATGATCATAAAAGACTTTATTCGATTTTACAAGAGTAAAATCAAACAAGCGTACATAAATAAAAACATGACATCATGTGTACACATAAATAATAACGAGCACAATAGCCAGCTAAAAAACATTTAAAAAAATGCAAAATAAAACACGTCATAAAGACTCAGTAACTAGCATCATTAATATTGCCACATTCACAGTATTAATTCCTCTATTTAACAATCTGAGCTGGAAAGAAAAAAACAGAGAGGCGTGCCTAGAGACTAGCACTAAAGACCCCTGACAGGTACTGTGACACATGAAAGCAAATTTTGGGTTTCGCCTAAAGCTTTGGTATAATAAGGCAGGTCTGACCTGTCTAAAATCCTAGGTTAAAAGAATAGGTCTTAAGAACTTATGACGCAGGGTCTTTTTGTAAGGCATAGAAGTACAATGTGCAAAGTGTCGGAAACAGAGACCTGATCACAAGTACATTGTTGCAAGTCTGCATTTTTATACCAGGAGCCCTATGGAAAAAGGAGCTGATGGAATATGCCCAACCTAAAATAGGTCAATAAGTGTCGATGATGGCCTGTCATTTTCATGAGAAGATAAGGTTCTATCCCAGGAACTGTTTTGAACATGGCAAAGTGACGGTATGTCCGTTTGGCCAAGGCAGAGGCTTCCCTCTCGGCTGCCAACCTGAGGAGAAAGGCCTGCCTTAACCATATAATATCTTTTTTCACAATGCTCTTTGGGTTAGGAAATAGCTCAGGCCTCCCAAGGGCTTTATGGTTTTCCTTTGCATACTGCAACCAGGGTTGTTGGACATTTTATCTAAGTTCAAACAGTCCTGAATATGTCTATTGAGGCTAAGTACCTTCTTTAGCCAGACTGCACACCATAATAAGAGCGGATGTAGATGGATAAAATCAGCGATATAACTCATCCCGAGCTCTTTGTGTAAAATCTCAGAGGGTGTACGCTACCCGACACCCGAGAGACCACTAAAGAATTAGTCCTCCGCCACCAAAATCGGGGCTATGTTGGCATAGCCCCAGATCTCACATCCAAACATAGAGATTGGAAGGAATACACTTAGCTTTATAAACATCAAGAATAATTTTTAGCTGCTTCTGGCCCAACCGAGAGGAAAAGCCATTGACACTGAAACAAGCCCTCTTAAGGCTTCCAATATTCCTATTTAGCAACAGTTGCCGACTAAGACCTGAGTCGATTAAAACCCCAAATAGGTAAAAGTATCCACCTTGCTTAAGACCTGGCCGTGCACTGTAAAGGTGGAAGGTTTGGTATTTTTTGGGCCCAGGACCATAACATGAGATTTCTTAAAATTAGTAAGTAGATACAAACTATTCATAAAATTAATAAAAAGGTCTAACAACCGCTGGAGACTTGTAGCGGTATGAGCAATCAGGACTGCATCGTCTGCATATAAAAGAGATTGGAGTGATCTCCCCCCTGCTCTTAGGACATCTAACCCATGTACTGAGAGTACCCTATCTAATCGATTAATGGACATGAGGAAAAGAAAGGGTGCCAGGATATAGCCCTGCCAGGCACCTGTTCTTAACTCCAAGTGCTGGTGCATTTCCCGTTGCTTCCAAATCTAACAGCGCCCGTCAGACCACAATGAAGGTCTTTAAGGAATACAACCAATGGGTAATCTACCCCCATGGACCCCAACTCAGCCCAGAACTTGCCTCTGTTCACCTTGCCAAAGGCAGAGCTGAGGTCCATGAAGGCAAGGTGTAATGATCCCCTTTTCGCCCTAACGTATTTATTTATCACTAAATGTAAATTAAGATTCTACTCCACCGTATGCCTGTTAGCCTGAACCCATATTGTAGGCCAGACAATATGTTGTGCTTATCTGCCTACTGGGTTAGTCTCTTCAAAATGACCTGTACGATGATTTTCACCTCCAAGTCAATTAGCGAGATAGGTCTGTAGCAGCCAGGGTCATTCCTGTCTCCCTTCTTGAATACAGGCACTATCAAGGAATAACGCCATGCCTCAGAAATAAGAGAAGTATTAATATGGAGGGTACGTAAAGGGACTTATACAAATCTTCCGGGATCCCATTTTCACCAGGGGCCTTGCCCGTGGGAAGGGACATGATGGCATCCCTTATCTCATCCTAGTATAATGTTAGCTTGATGCCTTGAGTCAGGACTGATGTCAGAGTCTTCAAGTCCTGCCCCTGGTACAGTGCAGAGAAATGATCCACCCAGGCTTGAGCCGGAACTAGAGCTGCCTGATCGGACACCTAATCCTCTTTAAAAAAGGGATGGTTGACCACCTTCCAAAATATAGTGCTATCTTTCAGGGTACTAGCTGTGAGGAGATCCTCCCACAAATTCTTCCTAAATTCCATCTTCGTGTGTTTTAAAACTGCTCTATATTTGCCTCTACTCAGTCACAAGGATTTTGTTTTAACAAGACTAAAAGTGCCTTGCACGCCTCTGTACAATTTTTGGCAAACCAGTGACTCAGGGCAGGGGTGGCCTGTCGGCCCCGGCTTCAGAAGGGAAGAGTTAACTTGGGAGCATACCCTGTCAAAAGCCCTCAAAATACTATCACAAGGGGCCGCCTGATCCAAACAAATCTGAAGATCAGACTGACAGGCTATAATCAGCTTGGCAAAAAGGATTTCTGGGATGACTTTATCCCGCTTTAATCTGTGCCCCTGGTCTTTAAGATTAACTTGGGTCTAAAAAAGTGATATGGAATAACCTGTTTTTTGTCCCAATGGAAACTGAAAAGAAGGGATTATGATCTCTTGAGACATTCCAGTTCACTGAGAAAGAGTTTAAAGAAGAAAATAAGCCCACCGAAACACATACATAATCGATACAGGATCTAGATCCCAGACCTTTAAAGGTCGGTCGCTGTATGTTACCAGAAAGCAAAGACCCAACATTCAACAGATTAACCAAGTTATAGTCTGAAGAGAGCTCATTTATCAAATCACCTTGTGTTGTGTGTTTGAGATGGGCTTGATCCTGTGAGCCACTCTCAGAGTCTATCCCTTCGTACAAACAACACAATCTCTACAAGATGAAGATTAAAACTACCAGAAATCATCAGACTACTATGTCTACGGGGATGAGAGGAAAAAAGGATTTTTAAAAGTATCAAGCGATATCACCACATCATCGGTCTCCTTCCCATAGATTGTATTATACATATTTATACATAGTATTCTAGTGTGGTGGTGAAAGAAAGGAAAACCCCCGAGTATGTGAAAGTAATTAGCTGAAATCATTTTCATTTTGTGGGTCAGATCAAGTTTAACAAAGGTCACAAGGCCCCCACTTTCTCTCCCACGGAGTGAAGGAGCGGCATTAATAGCAAAGGGAGCATAACCATCTAAATGAAAGCCCGCCGACACGTCCCACGTCGTCTGAAAGCATATAATGTCAAAGGGGGATAGAGTCTTAGCCACTCAGGATCATCAAATTTGGCGTGAATACCTGCTATATTCAACCTTAAAACCTGGAGGCCCTTGAGGGCGGATGACCCAGTGATAGATCCCCTATTCATTTAAATCTTGTCTAAGCCTTTTCCATCTGCTCCGGTTTATTCTAACAAATGCTATGGTATTCTTACCAAGGGTACTTTTTTGTGCAAGTACAGCCAAGACCGATATTACTGGTACTCAAGGTGACATATGTAGGTAAACCAAGTAAAACAATTGCTGAAAATTAGGACTTTACAAAATCTCTTTTATGTTTTTAAAAGCAATGCTTGTTTAACTTTCCAATGGAACTTTCCCCCCTTCTTAAGTAAATGTGTTAACAGTTCTGCAAGACTTTCAAAATACATTTTGGGTAAAATACACAAATCCCAAAGAGGAATAAAGCTTGGACTTTGTTACCAGGCTCCACAGCTTCAGATATTGCTTAAAGCAAATCTGTATTGGGCCTGATCTCATAACCTGTTTAGATGTGTCTCAGTCTCAACCCACTTTCTTTCAAAACCTGCAACACATAATTCACTCTATTGTCATATTCTATTTCATCTCAGACAAAAATCAAAATATCATCTTGGAAAGACAATAATCCGCTACATCCTTTAAATATGTTGTATATCAACTGCTGGAAAACGGCAGCAGCTGATGCTACCCTAAATTGCATCCCCTTGAATTGAAAAACACCACAACGTTTCACAAATGCTGTTTAAAGCTGTGAGTCTTCTGCCAGATGAACCTGAAAAAACACAGCTCCTAAGTCACATTTGTAAAACAATTAGAAATCCCCCACCATGGCAATCATATCAGCAATTTAAGGCAAAGGATGTGCATCCACTGAAATTGCATTTTTTAGGCTGAACAGGTTGATGCACATGGAAAATCTGTTTTGTTTTTTCCTTTCTACCATGATAGGGGATAAAAATGACGATTCAACATGCTCAATTACATTGTCCTTATGCATCTTATTAATCACCCTTGATCTTCTCGCGCATCAAGGGGTATATCTCTCATTTTTTGTTCAACAGGTTGTACTCCATCTTTCAAATTTCTGATGTGAGAACCCTTTCAAAATGCATACCTCACTCTTGAACACCTCCTCCCTCGCACATAAAACCTAATTTTTGACAGAAACTACCAGCTCTTCCTTCCACACACACTTCCCCGCACAGGTTCTTATAACTCCATCTCATTCCAACAAAGTCTACTTTTCCAGGCCGTAGAACCATACTTAGAAGACCTTGGAGACACCAGCCTGGAACGTTTGGACCCTTAACAGCAACACAGACTTTCCCATAAAGAACTTTTCCCATAAGTTCAATCCAAGCTTCAAAATGTTCAATGGAGTAAATTTCATCTCAACATAGGCTGCTAGTGTCACATCAGGTTCTATCAAGCTTTTATCTCTTCAAATTGTCTTTCAAAGTTTTAAAGAAATTATGATTTATTTTGCCTGAGAATCTACCATCTGATACAAAGTAATACCATCAACAAACGAGGGCAAGGGGTTCCCAATAATTTTAAAATTCATCGCTCAGAACTTTTTCTTGTAATGCAATATTAAACACTAAATTCTTTACTCTGTCTACCATGCCCTCATTTTCTTGCCGTACCATATTCACTTTGCTTCTCCTAACAGTAGACTTGCATATCCTGGTAAAGTAGCCTGTTCTACCAAAGATATTGCACATTTTCTGCCAGGCAGGATAACATTTGAAATTAGCAGCATGTCTGATAGATCCACACTAGAAACATACTTAGATTTAGCCACACCACTACCAGATGAGACTCCGCCTTTGTTGTCACAAGAAGATATTCTACTGCTTTGATTTTTCACTGCAACAAATTTTGTTAGGTTGTCTTATGTTGTGGATACTTGATATACCACATGTACACCAATAGTTTCTTGGTGCTGCTCAACATATCTGTGACAGTTAACATGAGTATGCTTACCTGAAAAGCCAGGTCTCTAAGGAGTTTCTAAAAGAAGAATGTTCCGTTTCCAACCTCAGTGACAATAGAAGAGAATTCCACAACACAGACACACATACTGAAAAGCAGCTGTCTCACACTGTGGATTTCTCTTATGCTGGTATAGTAAGCAGGTGTGGCGAGGCAGAGCATAACCTGCGTGCCAGCACATATCTAGTAATCAGCTTTGCTATTAAGGTGGGAGCTAAGCCATGAAGCACCTCAAAAACAATGTATAAGATCTTAAATTCTGAATTTAACAGGTAGCCACATAAGAGCTTTGGCCAGAAAGCCTAGATATAAAACAATTGGCATAGTGCCACAACTACAGATTTGAGGGCACGCACTGATAGATAGAGCACTAGCTTCATGATCTGTCTAAACAAGAAAATACATTTTGACATTACTAAGGGGATTTCAGATTTCATGGAGAGCTTAACATCGACAATCACTGCCAAGTTCTTAGCAGGATCTTTAGAAATAGGCAGAATACCCATCTTGGCTGGCCAATACATATTTGTCCAAAGATCAATTTTATTATTAATGACTAGCACCTCTGTGTTTTTTTCTACAGTGAGCTTTAGGAGTTCATGTCCATCCAGCTCCATATGTAATGCATTACATTTTGGAATGCCAGAAGGGGGTGATTGTCCAGTCGCAATAAGATCTGGAAGTCATCAGCATAAATGTATATTTTACATCAGTGAGCTCTGAATTCCTTAACCAATGGTTGAACATATATGCTAAAAATGTGTGGTAACAGTTGAATTCTTCAGCATACATGCAGCCAATTCACCAGAAATTAGATGAATTTCCGGCAAGTGGTCTGTCAAGAAAGACTGCAACCAAGAAAGAGCCTGTCCCATAAAGCCGGCTGCTTCGACATGGTTTAACAGGGTACTATAGTCAGCCATGTCAAAGGAGCAATATCAGAGCGGAAGTTTACCCTCAGTCACACTCCTATCTGAGATCATCCATTATAGCCAACAAAACAGATTTTGTGTTGAGTCTAGGTCAGAAGTCTGCTTGTAAAGGATCCAAAAAGTTACTTGCTTGAAGGCGAGTACACAAAGTGTTGAAAACATGGGATTCTAGAATTTTAGCGTAATAAAGATATTAGACTCTCATTATTCAGGATTGGTGGATTGTCATTTGGTGTTTCCAAAAGATGTAAGACAAAGATAGAGGAACAGGATCAGGGTTTGTAATGAGTCACATAACACCAGCCACAACGGTTTAAAAATGGCTGAACAAAGAACAAGTAGAGATTTTATTTTTGTGGCCAATCTGTGTTAAGTCTACTTGAGTTATTTCATATAAGCGTGCCTCGTTTATTTTGGCATGTATCTTAACTGGTTGGAAGACTTCTTTAGTGATCGCCTTTCAGATTGCCTCAGTCTTATTCAGAAAGAAAGCATTCAACTGGTCGCAAAACTTTTGGGTGAGAATAATTCTAGCAGCAACTCTAGCTGTAAAGGATACTTTTTTTACTGTTTGGAACATCATCTTCTCTATATTAGAAGCATTTCTGATCCTACTAGTATAGGTTGACATTTCTATGGCTAACGATACTCGTTTATAATCTGCCATGCCTAATTTAAATTTAGCTCTTGCATTGTTTTTGTTCCATTGACACTCTAAGCGTCATTGTTTGGTTTTGGCAGCCACTAACTGGAGAGCGAACTATCCGTGAATATCCTGTACAACTTATTACAAATGCACCTATAATACGGCGGACAGGATATCTGTCACGTTTGTGATTGAGTTCCCTTCCATCAGACTCTAAATCAACCCCTTAGCCTGTCAAATCATGTCCTGAGAGAATTGCGCTGATCAATGGTACAGGCGTTCCAGGGGACTACAATCAGGGTGAATGAGATGTACTGACAGAACTAACAGAAAGATAGATAGCCTCAAAGTTCTGCCATAAAACAGGCTCCTAGCTAAAATCGATTTTGGCTTCTGGGTATGTGAATAAAGTTTGAAGAAGGCACATTTGTTACATGAAACTACCACTGACTTTGTGAGGGAGATATGGGTCCAGTTACACTTGGTGCAGGAAGCTCACTGTTGACTGAATTGGAAGCAATAAGGTAGTGCACATATATTAAGATCTCTTTTTAAAAAGGAGGAAACTTAAGTCGAACAGGCCTTTTTAGTTTGATTCTATTTGTCAAATGGCCGATACTCACATTGAGATGATTGACAGATCAAACACTCTTCCCAAAGCAGTAAATTGATTGGGAGAGAGAATTTATTACGTACAGGTAAAGCTTTTGTGGGATGGTTTAATTAAGAATGAGCTATGACCCAGATAAATACCACAGATACAAAAACAACTGGTGCGTGACAGGAAGATAATTCAAACATGGTTCTTTTGGCAGTCTGCGAAATTATGCGTGAGGTTAAACACAAATCGAACACTAAACATAAAGAGATCTGGGACAGGCCCCTAGATACTTGATGCAGCTGCAGGAAGGGTGCAGCTGCCACACTCGCAGTCCAGAAGCACGCTTAAATGCACTGTACAGGTGACTGAGTAGCTTTCGTCTGGAGAGCAGGTCAATTAACACTGCACTGACTGTTCCTGACAAGAAAAGCATTGGCCTCCCCAGTGCAAATAACATTTTGCAGCAGTCATTCAATTCACATAACAATGGAAAATTGGACGGTCAGCAGCGAAATATTGCTCACTCATTGGTGCTATCCAGTGAGGGAGTTCAGGCCCTCATTTGCAGGATGAGCCATAATACCTGCTGAAAAGTGAGGGAAAAGGTCAGGGTGTGGACTCTCACCTACATGCATTGGCTATTGACAGCCTGCAATGCAGCAATACTGAGGGACATGTTTGTATACAGTCTATCACACCCAGAGCAAACGCCCACAGCGCCTAGGAAGAATCCAGGACCGAGGATGAGGCCCGCTCTGTTGCAACGTGGCGAGACATCCCCAGTAACAGGGCAAACTGCAGACATTGATTGGGTAAACTACACACAGTGATTGGCCGTTTGTGGTAGTATGAGGTCAGAGAGGACACAGCACTGTAGGAGTAGGTAAATGTGCAGCAATATTCAATGTTTCCTTTGTGCTTACTCCATTACAACGTTAAGTGTGGTCCTTAAGAACATTAGCAGTGTGGTATTATCCAAGATGAGGCACGACTATGAACAATGGAGATTTATATATAATTTGAATTCATTTTTTGGGAGGGAACCCCCAAAACCCCCACCTTTAAAAAGAATTATTAATTACCCTTATCAGCCTATACCCCAACCCACCTCTAAAGCCTCTATAACCCTACCCACCGCTAAACCCTAAAAATACCCTTACCACCCTATACCCTTACCCACACCTAAACTAACTATATATATATATATATTCACTTAAAAAACCATAGGTTTTAGGGACAGTTATAGTTAGTTGGACATTTCACTCGTACAAAACCATAGAAGTTCCCCCATTATAGTTAGTTCACGTAACTATAACTCGCGCCCCCGCAATGCACTGCTGATGACGGCACATATTACATCACTCATGACATGGTCAGTGACATCACTGATGACATCACTGATGACATCTCAAATGACATCAATGATGACATCACTGATGACATCATCCATGTGATAATTTGATGCATCTTTTCACACCCTAATATAACTTTGGATACACCCACTGTAAATTACAGACTGCCATTGTCAAAACCATAGACACTCCAACACCAATTACTATATACACACTCACTGATTCTTAGGTCAAAACAGACACATCTACTCACTCACCCGTACAGTCACTCATACTTATAGTCACTCAGTACAGGTCTATTATATGCACTCATACACCTATATAAACACTCACACACCGCCACTCATCCATAGAGGTACTCACACACCTAGTCAGTCATGCAAAAATTAAGCACACACCCATTTACTCACCTATACAGTTATACACACACCAACTCACTTACTCATACAAATACTAGCACATTCTTCAGTGATGTCATCAGTGATGTCACTGACCATGTCATGAGTGATGTAATATGCGACGTCATCAGCAGTGCATTGCGAGGCGCGAGTTATAGTTACGTGAACTAACTATAACGGGGGAATTTCTATGGTTTTGTACGAGTGAAATGTCCAACTAACTATAACTGTCCCTAAAACCTATGGTTTTTTAAGTGAATTTCAAAGGTTTTTAAATGCTAATTTCTAACTATAACGTGTCTGAAACCTATGGTTTTTTCAGTGAATTTCAAAGGTTTTTAAATGCTAATTTCTAACTATAACGTGCCTGCAACCTATGGTTTTTTAAGTGAATTTCAAAGGTTTTTGAAATGCTAATTTCTAACAATAACATGCCCCGCCCCCTCCTTCACCACTGTGCAAACGCGCCCGTGGCGCGTTTTAAGTTGGGGGATTAAGTTCCCTTGAATCATGAGGGTCCCTGGGGTCCAACTAGCCCACCCTGTACCTCCTGTATGCGCCAGGGAGCTGCGTTGCAGAGAGGTGTTCAGAGGCCACGCCCCTTTTTACACCACTCTGCAACGCAGCGCTGTGGCGCTTTCTGGACGTACCTGGTGGGCTAGTTGGCCCCCAGGGACCCTCAGGATTGAAGGGGATTTAAATCCCCATCTTAAAACGCGCCACGGGGCCTGTTTGCACACATGTCACCTGAAGCCCCGCCCCCTCCCTTCACCACTATGCAAATGCGCCCCGTGACGCGTTTTAAGTTGGGGGATTAAGTCCCCTTGAATCCTGAGGGTCCCTGGAGTCCAACTAGCCCACCATGTACGTCCAAAAGCGCCACAGAGCTGCGTTGCAGAGAGGTGTAAAAGGGGCGTGGCCTCTGTACACCTCTCTGCAACGCAGCGCCCTGGCGCATACTGGAGGTTCCTGGTGGGCTAGTTGGCCCCAGGGACCCCCAGTATTCAAGGGGAGTCGTTCCCCCTCTGCAAACGCGCCAGGGGCGCATTTGCAGAGTGCTGCAAGCAGGGGGGCGTGGCCTCCGGCGCGATGCCGATCTTTTTTTTTTTTTTAAGAAGGGGGGCTGTGTGGCCCCCCTTCTTTTTCTAATCTATTGGCCCCGGGGACCCCATCCCCCGGGGCATGGCCTTCTTTTATTTTTTAAATAAAACTTATGGAGGGGGGTTGCGTTGCCCCCCTCCTCAGGCCACTTATGGCCCCGGGGACCCCATCCCCCGGGGCCGGCCTTTGTATTTTTTTTATTTTAATTACATTTTTGGGAGGGGGGCCGCGTGGCCCCCCTCCCGGGCAACTAATGGCCCCGGGGACCCCATCCCCCGGGGCCTGGCCACTCGTTGGGGACTGTGGGGGGATCCCCAATTCCCGCACGGTCCCGCCGGCTCCCCGGCTCCCTGCTCTCGCTTCAATGAAGCAAAGCAAGTTTGCAATCACAGGACGGGAGCCGCGAGGCTCCCGTCCTGTGATTGCAAACTACAGTGTCCCGGGGGTAGGCACCCGGGACACTGCAGGAGCCGGCCCTGGGGGGGTGGTCCCCAGGGCCATCAAGGGCTCCAGGACGGGGGCCGCGCGGCCCCCTCCCCACTTCTACATAGCCCCGGGGAGGTGGTGGTCCCCGGGGCTTCGAGGTCCGAAACGGACCCCCACATGTATTTTCTTAGTGCCCCGGGAGGTGGCGGTCCCCGGGGCGTGTGGGGGGCAGGAGCCCCCCACACAGGTCATTCTTTTTAAAAAAGAAGCCCCGGGGAGGTGGCGGTCCCCGGGGCTGCGGGAGGGCGGAGAGCCCTCCCGCACCATTTTTTTAAAAGCCCCAGGGGGTGGCGGTCCCTGGGGCTTGGGGGGCCTTAGAGGCCCCCCACATAAAATTAAAACCAACCCCCGCATGCCCCCGGGACTTTCCGGGGGCATGCGGGATAGTTAGTTGGACATTTCACTCGTACAAAACCATAGTGTTCTAAAGAACAACTAGAGTGCTAACAGCCTTACTTATGACAAAAGTATGGCACACCTGAAGCCATCTTGATTGGAATAAACTGGTAACACAAAACCATAGAAATTCCCCCGTTATAGTTAGTTCAGCTAACTATAACTCGCGCGCCCGCAATGCACTGCTGATGACGTCACATATTACATCACTCATGACATGGTCAGTGACATCACTCATGACATCACTGATGACATCTCAAATGACATCACTGATGACATCACTGATGACATCATCCAGTGAATGTGTGTTTTCTGAAAATTAAATATGTTTTATATATGTATATCTCAAGGTCGATGGAAGAATAAATGGGTATATAAGTGTCTAAATGGATGATTTTGTTTTGTAAAATTGATTGTATAACTGACTAAGTGTATCTTAGTGAATACATGGAGTTAGTGAGTAACGTTTAAATATGAAAATATCTGTATCAGTCTCTCACTTTGTGTATAAGTGGCTGCATGGGTTGGTGAGTAGCTACATGAGTGTCTATATGGGTTATTAGTTGGTTTTTGAGTATCAGTATGAGTGTCTGAGTGTCTGTATGGTTCGGTGGGGGTATTACTTAGTGCATAGATGCATGAATGAGTGACTCACTGTTTGTATGTGTTGAAGACAGCATGTGTGCAGGACTGTATAGGTGGATGAGTATGTGTATGGGTGTGTTAGTGAGTGAATGACTGTCTCAATAGTGTCTTTATGAGTAACTACATATGTTTTAAACTAGTATATGTGAGTATTGGTGTATATAAGTGAGTATATGTGAGAGTGAGAGATTGGAAGAGTTCCTGTACAAATAAGTAGGTGTTTCTATAAGTGATTGTTTAAGAGAGTAAGTATGTGTAAGTTTCTGTAGAAGTAAGTGTGGTAGTGTGTGTATAACTGTATATGCAAGTAAATGGATGTTTGATACTTTGTTTGCATGTGTGACTATGTGTGTGAGTAACTCTATGGATGAGTGGCAGTGTGTAACAGGATGTATAGGTGTATGAGTACATATGATGAGTGAGTACATGTATGAGTGACTGTATAGGGACTGTTGGTGAATGAGTGGATGTGTGTCTAGATCTTGGAATTACTGAATAGGTGTGTTGTAACTGGTATTGGTATGTCCATTGTTTGGAAAATGTTAGTTTGTATTTTTGAGTGTGTGTATCAAAGGTTATATTAGGGTGAGAGGAGGTCTGCCACTCTATCACAAGGATGATGTCATCAGTGATGTCATTTGAGATGTCATCAGTGATGTCATGAGTGATGTCACTGACCATGTCATGCGTGATGTAATATGTGACGTCATCAGCAGTGCATTGCGGGCGCGCGAGTTATAGTTAGCTGAACTAACTATAACGGGGGAATTTCTATGGTTTTGTACGAGTGAAATGTCCAACTAACTATAACGCCCCTGAAACCTATGGTTTTTTCAGTGAATATATATATATATATATATTCACTGAAAAAACCATAGGTTTTAGGGACAGTTATAGTTACTTGGACATTGCACTCGTACAAAACCCGTGAAATTCCCCATTATAGTTAGTTCAGCTAACTATAACTCGCGCCTCGCAATGCACTGCTGATGACATCACATATTACATCACTCATGACATGGTCAGTGACATCACTGATGACATCACTGATGACATCTCAAATGACATCAC
>CAWUFW010026119.1:0-36732 GCA_963921515.1 Calotriton arnoldi | reverse complement strand
CGGACACCTAAGTGTCATTTCTATTTTGTGTATTGTGTGTCGATATTTTTGTTTATGATATTGTTGACTCGATAATTCTATAGTTTGATGTTATGAGAGTCGATGTTGTATCAGTGATCCATAATGCATATGTGATACAGCGGATGGGATATCCGTCACGTTTGTAACAGAGTAACCCATCCATCAAACTCTAAATCAGGCCCTGAGTTTGTTTACCGAAAATGAAAAACTCATATTTGATGGCAAAGTATGTGTATTTTCAAAAGCTGATTAACTAATGTTTCAAGAAAAACTGATTACATTTACAAAACACATTTATATTTGGTAGCTTTACTGCTGATGTTATTTCCTTGGTTCTAGAAAGCACATGCTACAATGGTTTTAATTGCAGTACACAAATGGTTGTGTTTCATATTGATAAGATATTTCATATCCTTCCTGTTGGTAACCCTGTCTGAAGTGCTGTTTTTGCCTGCATGGGATAATCACTATTGTTTGTGGTCACTATTGAATGTGGTCGCTGTTATAACAAAAATAATATTTGTTGGTAACCTGTGAAGATTTCCTTTTATCAATAGTAACTCTCATTATCAAAAAGGTTGGTGAACACTGGCATAGAGGTGATGGAGCTGATTCACAAAAGCATGTAGGAGAATGGGAGGCAGTACTACAAGTGTAATCTTTTACAGACTTTTGTCTGTAAGCGTATGGAATTTCTATAATGCAAAACTAGCCTAAAGGCAGGGGAGCAGTGTACAAGATAAAAGACAAGCATAATGTCAACGTGTTAAGAGAGGTAGCTGGGTTATGAGCAGTTAATGCATTGTAATGTAGTGATCATTAATGAGCTGGGTATACAACTGTTTCCTAAATTGGAGCAGCGTAATGGAGGTCGACTCACCAAAATGCCAGGGACAGCGGAAGTGATATCACATACCCCTTCAGCCCTGGATGATGTCACAGGAAGTTACATAACAAGAACTTTGATCTGATGACATCACATGAAGTGACATCATGTGACCATCGAACCCCGTGACATTGCAGGAAGTTACACTGCATGAACTTTGGCTTGGTGTTATCACAGGAATCTTTGGTTAGTTAAGTCACTCAGAGAGGCTGGAAAACCTCCACAGATACAAAAGAAGTACTCTATAAACAAACACACTTTATTCAAATCCTATTGAAAATGCTGTGACATGCATTGTCCAATTAGATCGTTTCTTCAAATACAGGATTAAGATAATAGTATCTTAAGATACATGATCAAGCTAATGCAGCATTGATTGAGAAACTATTAAATATTGTACAACAATGAAAAACATGTTGGCCAAGTTGTAAATAGCCAATATCAATGTCATATAACAAATATAATTGGGATGGTGGTGGGCCTATAATACTCAGCACAAGTTCACTATGTCATTTGTTTTAGAAACTAAGAAAACCATGTAATTAAATCTCAGTCTTGGAATGTAGGTAACAATGCGATTTAACGCAGACATTCTCCCAGCAACTGTCCTTTCGTGACATGGTATGCATACTTCCCCAGCTGTACAGCCACAGCACTTTTCCAGGTTTACTATCATTAAATTCCTTGCACAGAAAAAGGTGCACACCACTAGTAGAGCTCTTGTGTTGATCAATAGTATGCTTGTTCCCCATCAGAATGATTAGAGTGTGTAGAAAAGGTGGGCAGATGTTACTCACATGGACGAAGATACTGGCTACCATGCCGTATGACTGATGAGAAGAGACAAGTGGGTGTCAAGCAGTACTTAATTGTCCGAAATTCAAGAGGGTAAGAAGGCACTGACTGGACAGTAAATAGTTGCCTGACTGGCAGGATATAAAGAGGCCCACATCTCATATGCGCTCAGATGGAATACTATCTGGTGCCACTAGTAGCAACTGATTCTGATCTGCCATGAGTATCTGCTGCTTCTGATAAGATGTGCAACTGTTTGCATGTGAGCAGTGAAACATATTTAGATAACTCCTCTCAAAGCCTCATTGAGGCTGCCTGAGACTTAGCAGCACATCAGCAGCTAGATCAAAATAAGCCCGCCTTTGAGAGCAAGAAGCGTAGAGCTGGGCATCAGGCATTTCCTCCTCAGTTGCAATGCACCACGTGCATTGAAGCAGGACTGAGTATTCTGAAGCTGCTATTATGCTCTGGGCCCAGTCTGGATGTAAGTATACTGCATAGGGCAGCCCGCACATCACCCAACACAACATTTTAAAGCCATCTTAACTTATTTTTAAATCAAGAAAATTCCAACCTGAAACTGTGTCATGCTGGGTCTGATAAACTTTAACGGCTAGGAGCCAAGGGTCACAAGCGTATTGGCAAGGGTAACAACAGGTTGCCTACCACGTCCACGCATTAGCAGTTACCCTTATTCGATGGGTAGAATGTGAGCTCACATAAGCAATGTCTCCCATGATCATGATTTCACTCTGTTCCGTTTTTAACTTGAGACAATTCCTGCTCTTCCAGTTCTGCAAATGCTATGTTACATAGATGGAATGAGCCCCAGTGACGTCCAGAGACCACCTGGACTTCAAGAGGATCTGGATGACCCCAGAAAAGCTTGCAAATTACTGCATGTTGAGAAGTGATACATATAATAAGCAAGTGAGACAACTGGCAGGATCATGAGTGCAAGAAGTGGGTTGTTATTAGAAGATATTTACTGCAGCCAGTTGAAGCTTTCATGCATCTTAAAGCATTGACAAAGCAACATCAGCTACAGTAGCTGGAGTGAAAGCTGGTCAGAAATGTAAGAGCTACATACTGCGACGAAGGTAAAGATATGTAACTCTTACAACTCTGTGAGAGGTAGGCACTGCATGACTAACAGTGGGCTGGAAAGAACAGAGAGGACCATCCACTACCCTATTCTCTTTTGTCTCCGCTATTTATATTTTTGCCTAGATCCTCAAACTTCAGTTCAATGGACTGGTAAATTTACTAGGTAGGTGCACAATGTATACAGATGAATCACTGACAAAATATCGAAAGACATATTATCGAGCTACAATTATATTGATACAAAATTATCGATAACGTTAATATCGACATCATATACCTATTTAAATAATTACAAAAATATCGAGGATACAATATCGAAGTACATAAATATCTATTTCACAAATATCGCTAACATACTTATCGAAATTCTAAAATATCGAACTTCATTAAAATACATTAACTAGGTAAAAATATCGTACACAAAAATATCGACAACACTAATATCGTAAAATTAAATATATCGACTATATAAAACTATAATAAATATAAAAATAAAACTACATAAAATTAATTAAATTACTAAAAACACAATACTAAATTAATAAATGACAATAACTATTTTACTACACTAAAAAATTAATTAACACTGCAATAAAATTACTAAAATATTATTAACAACATTACTACATTAAACATTAATAATATTAAATATTACTATTACAATTCAATTTTATAATATAATACATAACAAAAGCTATTTAAAAATATATACAAAATTATACATAACTTACTACTAATTAGCGTTTTCCTTATTTGGAAACTAACTACCAAAACATTTTTAAAAAAATACAAATAAACCAATAGAAAAACTGCAAATTCAAACTAACCAATAAAATCAAAATTACAACATCCAACACACTATATAAACAGTTAAACTTCATTCCTATTCCACACCCAAAAGAAAGAAAACTAAAGAAGGAGAAACTCTACAGGAATTCAACTACAGATATAAGAAGATCAACATATACCAAAAAATTAACTCTATCAAAAGTAAGTAAACTAAATTAAAAGAAATAATACTAAAAGTAAAAACTTTAATAAATAATATACATAACCTATAAAGTAATAAATGTCTTCTTTCTATTTTATATTACCACTACAGGAAACTCTAGAGGAAACTAACAAACTAAAGAAAAGCCTAAAAAAATATACAACTAACAAAGTAAGTATCTACCAACAAATCTTAAACAAATAGATTAAACAACAACGCAAAGTCAAAACCAATCCCCAATCCCCTACCCACCCCTATAAAAAATATATAAACAAATAATAAAACAAATGTATTTTTTTTCCAGACAAACAAAATACAGAAAGAACATTCCACAACTAAAGAATAAACATCGTCAAACTGAAATACATAAAGACCAACTTTGTAAGTATATTGTAAATAACTGTTTAATTGCTTAAATTAAAATACATAGAACAACATAGTTAATAACAATAATATATATTTTTCATAGATTAACCTACATCAAAATGACTGAAGGAGCCGAATTTATAACAAGCCAGAAAGGGAAAATGTTACTATGCTATATGGGATACACTTACACACAAGAAAAACAATTTGGATTAAAAGTTAACTGGAAATGCTGTAAATACTACTCTGATAAATGTTACAGGCGTGCTACAACTAGGGAAACAACAGTACTGTATACTAGAGAACATAACCACCCACCAAACGTAACAGAAATAGAAGTCAGATCTGCATTAGAAACAATAAAAGAAGCTAGTACAAGTCTCAAAAAACTACAAGTGTAATTTTAAAAGAGCAGCTTCCCAAAATTCCTAAAACTGCTACTACACAAATGCCATCTGTAGCTTCACTAAAGAGAACTATAGCACGTACTAAAAAAATGACTACTACTTCCACCCCAATTCCTAGAACATATAGTGAAGTTATTATAAGTCCTGAACAAAGTATCACTTTAAACAAAGAACCATTTGTCATTTTTGACAATAAAAGCAATGACAAAAGATTAATAATTTTTGGAACTGCAACTAATCTATTAAAAGTACAAGAATGTCAATACTGGATGATGGATGGGACTTTTACTATATGTCCCAAGCCCTTTTCCAACTGTACACAATACATGGGCTACATCAGAATTGCAATATACCATTAATTTACGCATTATTACCAAACAAACAGAACTTCACATACATGGAACTATTAAATACAATAAAACAAAACACTAATGACTTTTCTCCACAAAAAATAATCCTAGATTTTGAACAATCAATGATTAATACTATATTAAAAACACAACCCCATACCTGCATCCAAGGCTGTTATTATCATTTTAATCAGTGCTTATGGAGACACATGCAAAAATCAGCACTAAGCATTGAATATGCAACTAATTCTTCTTTTGCATATCAAATAAAAAAATTAACAGCCCTAGCTTATGTACCTGACACAGACGTCACAGAACATTACAACATCTTAATAGACAGCACCTTCTACAAACAAAATGAAGCAAAACTAAGACCACTATTAGACTATTTTGAGGATACTTGGGTCGGCAGACTACATAGATCTGGCCACAGAAGAAACCCTAAATTTCTAATTCCCTGGTGGAACGTATACAGAAGCACATTAAGGGGTCGATTCCGATTCGGGCCGGAAAAAGCACCGACCGACTCGGAGCCGGAATTAATTCCGACCGACACGTACCTGTGGCGCCCGACCCGCAAAGTACGATGCAAAGCGTGCAAAATCCGACCGACACGTACGGAACCCAAGCCGAACGACCGAGCCGCATGGAAAACAACAATCCGGGCGGAAAAACACGCGATTCGAACTGACCGACACGCACCCGGAACAAATCCGACCGAAAGCGTACTCCGCGAACTCCAAACCGCAAAGTACGATGCAAGGCGCGAAAACCACGACCGAGTCGTACGGAGGACAAGCCGTACGACCGACACGCATACAAAACTGCGAGCCGAACTAACACAAAACACCGCGACCGACGCATACGCAGCATAGAAAACAGCACAAACACAGCGTGAACGAAACGGAGAAGACCGTACGAAACAACTGCAGGGTCCGACTCGGTCACAAGAACGTTTCCAACATGCACAGAAAGTACTAAGGGAAAATACAGAACGTATACAGAAGCACATTAAGGGGTCGATTCCGATTCGGGCCGGAAAAAGCACCGACCGACTCGGAGCCGGAATTAATTCCGACCGACACGTACCTGTGGCGCCCGACCCGCAAAGTACGATGCAAAGCGTGCAAAATCCGACCGACACGTACGGAACCCAAGCCGAACGACCGAGCCGCATGGAAAACAACAATCCGGGCGGAAAAACACGCGATTCGAACTGACCGACACGCACCCGGAACAAATCCGACCGAAACGTACCCGCGAACTCCAAACCGCAAAGTACGATGCAAGGCGCGAAAACCACGACCGAGTCGTACGGAGGACAAGCCGTACGACCGACACGCATACAAAACTGCGAGCCGAACTAACACAAAACACCGCGACCGACGCATACGCAGCATAGAAAACAGCACAAACACAGCGTGAACGAAACGGAGAAGACCGTACGAAACAACTGCAGGGTCCGACTCGGTCACAAGAACGTTTCCAACATGCACAGAAAGTACTAAGGGAAAATACACAAAAAAGGCCAAACAAGCAATTACAAAGCCAATAAATACTGGGGGGTGGGGACAGAGAACAAAGACACACCCACAACTCCACCCATATAAAGGACACAAATCCCAACCATGATCCTTTGCAAATGCTATTCACCTGCCAGCACTCAACAGACAGCAACCACACACCCACAGCTCATCCCTCACACAAGCCACACACCATCAGCACACCAACAAATAGCTACCCCACATACACCCAGCAAAACACACACTCACACACCTTCACCTGCACACCAACACACACATCACTCACCATCACCACCCATCACCATGCCCCCAAAGAAGAATCACAAATTCCTAGATTGTGAATTGGAAGTCCTGGTAGACGAGATCCTCAGGGTAGAGCCACAGCTGTTTGGCGCACTGGTCCAACAGACACCCATCTCCCAGAAAACAAAGATGTGGGAGAGGATCATCAACAGGGTGAACGCACAATCACCATGTCTACGCACAAAGACTGACATCCAGAACAGGTGGTATGACGTGCGCAGGAGGGTACGGGAGCTGCTGAAGAAGGACTACCTCCTGAGCCAATACACCGGCAGTGGCCCTCCTGCCAAGCCAGTATACCTCAGGCCCTGGGAGGAGAAGGTGCGGGCCATCCTTCCGCCAGTGAGCGTCTATGGACTAGAAAACATCCCAGAGCCTGGTGAGTACACAACAAATGTACACAATATTCTGACACAATACACACACACATCACTGTCAAGGGGAGAGTCAAACCATGCACTCTTAGCAATTACACAGCAACCAGAACAGAATCATCCCAAAATGTGTATGTCAGTCAGATAAACACAACACATGCCACCTCAAAGTTACATTTAACCGTGTCATCACATGTACAAACACAACTACAACTACAGCTAGGCAGTGGCACAAATAGAACTAACAAACACATCCAGACATGTAGCCACCACTACAACACCAACACACAGTGAAGACCACTGAAAGAAAGGAATACTGTGTATGCTGGGCAAGTCAGTGTAGCCAATAGCATCATGGGAGTCGTAGTCACAGATATTGCTCACCCCCACAACTGTCCCATCAACACCACCATGAACCATGCGCACATCACAGGGAGTGGGAAAGGACTCACAAGATGGCTGACACTGGCTACTGCTGTGGGGAGCACAAGGCCCTGCTGGCAACTGTGCAACAACCAACAGCAGGACACCACTGACTGACATCCTGAAAGACAACTTCCACTCCCTGCAATGCAAGCACGGTCCATGGTGGGATATCTGGCTGGGTGGGAAGGAGGACTTGCAGCACTGACCATAGTCACAAGCACCTCCCCTCACACACCCCCTCAACACAAACTCCACAGAACCCACCTGGGAGAATGCAATGCCTCACATCCGAACTCAAGATCCCACAAAGAACCACCACCCTGGGTTATGTTGTGTGAAGCACAGGGACACTCTTGGGACTTTTAGCCAAACAACTGCCAGGACAACACTCCCAGCCATCCTGTCAGCACAGGCAGCCCACCCCACAGGGAAGCAGAGTCAAAAGGAAGGAAGCATGGGCATGCTGGGAAGGGGGGTGGAGGCAATAGCATGATGGGAGTCGTAGTCACAGCTCAACATCCCCCACCACATGGCCCAGCAAGCTCACACTCACAACCATGCTCACATCACAGGGAGTGGGAAAGGACTCACAAGATGGCTGACACTGGCTACTGCTGTGGGGAGCACAAGGCCCTGCTGGCAACTGTGCAACAACCAACAGCAGGACACCACTGACTGACATCCTGAAAGACAACTTCCACTCCCTGCAATGCAAGCACGGTCCATGGTGGGATATCTGGCTGGGTGGGAAGGAGGACTTGCAGCACTGACCATAGTCACAAGCACCTCCCCTCACACCCCCCCTCAACACAAACTCCACATAACCCACCTGGGAGAATGCAATGCCTCACATCCGAACTCAAGATCCCACAAAGACCAACCAGCCGGGCTCATACTGTGTGAAGCACAGGGACACTCTTGGGACTGGTAGCCAAACAACCGCAAGGACAACACTCCCAGCCATCCTGTCAGCACAGGCAGCCCACCCCACAGGGAAGCAGAGTCAAAAGGAAGGAAGCATGGGCATGCTGGGAAGGGGGGTGGAGGCAATAGCATGATGGGAGTCGTAGTCACAGCTCAACATCCCCCACCACATGGCCCAGCAAGCTCACACTCACAACCATGCTCACATCACAGGGAGTGGGAAAGGACTCACAAGATGGCTGACACTGGCTACTGCTGTGGGGAGCACAAGGCCCTGCTGGCAACTGTGCAACAACCAACAGCAGGACACCACTGACTGACATCCTGAAAGACAACTTCCACTCCCTGCAATGCAAGCACGTTCCATGGTGGGATAACTGACTGGCTGGGTGGGAAGGAGGGCCGGCTGTCAACCAAATACAACCAATGCAGACCATGTTCACACCCCAAAAAATACATAGAAATGCCCAAATAATGCAGGACAATGTGCTACACCAATATCAACCCCTGACTGTGACAACTTAGGACAATGCAATGTACAGGCCCGCACCCAGAGGCACAGTCACAACTGTCAGGTGTGTCAACCATTGATGCCTGCAGAAACATAACATACATTGTGTGTGTCTCCCAAAAACAGGTGAAGATGGGGACACAGCAGCAGACGCCGAGGAGTCCCAGTCCCAGGCTCAAGAGGATATGGAGCTCACTGGTGTCGAACAGCCTCTGCCCTCCTCGGATGAAGAAGACCAACCTGGCACCTCCGGTGCAAGTCAACATGCAGCACCAGCAGGACCACCAGCTGCAGCACCAGCAGGACCACCAGCTGCACCCCCTGCACCCACCCCTCCAACGACTGTCACCACAAATACCATCCCTGCCGACATGGACAGAACAAGGAGCACCACCAGCACAGGACCTGGACCAACGTGGGGCCATGGACACCACCACCACCACCAACCCCCAAGGGGGACCAGGGTCATCTGTGCGTGCCACTGCACGCACTGCACATGTCGGAAGGGGTAGTGGGAGGGGTGGGAGACAGAGGTCGCTGCTTGCAGAGGTGTCTGGTGTGCATGATGACCCACAACTGGCACGCATAGCCGATGCGTACCAGTCCAGCACCGGAGATCTCAGCCAGGTAGTGGGGCTCCTCAGGGACATTAAACAGCAGCAGGCTGCCCATCATGCCCGCTTGGACTCACACATGTCCCGCGTGGAGTCCAAGTGGGACACACTGCAAGAGATGACGGCGGTGCATAGGGACATATTACAATGCCTCCGCCAGATGACCAGCAACCAGTCTACACCTCCCTGTGTGCCAACAACATCTGGTGCTGAAACAACTGCAACTGCCACAGGGAGGGAGGATGACTCTGGCGGAGAGTCCCCTGCACCGCAGCAGCCTGTACTTGAGGGGCCCCCAAAGAAGAGGGGTCGTCCGAGGAGGGGCAAGTGAGAGGCCGATGGCCAAGTGCAACCCCCAGGAAGCCTGAACCTGTTCTGGATGTTCACCTTTGTGCGCAAACTGTTCACCCTGTTGACGGCAACACAACTCCCACACAAGACATGGGGAGTACAAGTTGGACCAATGTCTCAGACAACTGTGGCCCCGATACTGGGGATTTTGGCTACCAGGACTTTCAATTCATCTAGGAACTTCTGATTGCAATATAAATGTACAGCACTAACCATCCTGTGCACTATTCACACAAATGTATCACAATAAACACACTAATACACCATACTTGCCTCTGTTGTGATCCCAACGTGGGTGCTGTCATGGGGATGATGAACTGCAAAATTACACTGTGTATGCGAACTGCAACAGCAAGTACAACACAGGCATGTGAGTAATGGCAACGTGACACATATGAGGGAGACACACCACCAGGGCTACACAACACATACACACCTAGGCCATCTGACTCATTGCCTACACTGATGTTGCCAGGAAAGACGGTGCAATGCACAGACACCACACCTATTCCCAGTTGTAGTCAAGTAGCCCACAGGTGCAGTAAGCAAATGGCAGTCAAATGTGTGACCACAGACAACGCACATCACAAAGTGAAGCACAGGTTTATTACACAGTTGCAACATGTCGTAACCACTACAGATGCAAGGTAATCCCACCTGGCAGCGGGCACACAGTCAACAACTGTAGAAGGAAGGAAGTCCATGGGTGTGGCACACATCACCTGTAGGGACACGACAGCTACCACACTGGAAGTACAATCACGTCGTCGGTGGACACAGTTGACTAAACGAATCTGAAAGTACCCTGTGAAGGACAGAAATGACACACAGTCAAAAGCAATGGAGAACAGGACAGAACAGCAAAACTCATGCACAATACATGTTACAAGATACCCACCCAGAACCAAGTTAGCATGTCGACACTGTTGGGGAGTACAGACTACCTGTAAGCACACATCGCTACACACATCCAGTCAAGTAGCCCATGGACACACTCTAACAGCACCAGAGCACCACCTACACATATCATGCTAACTCACATCATTGACATGACACCTCAGGATACTCACATTCAGCTAAAGAAGTTGGTGATGAGCTGTGTGCGGACATCACCATCATCATCATCATCACTGGCATCGTGGTCCAGGCCAGGATCCTCCACAGGTGGCGGATGTTGGTCATTGTCATCCTGGATGAGAGGCAACTCCTTCCGCACTGCCAGGTTGTGGAGCATGCAGCAGACGATGATAATCTTGCACACCTTCGCTGGGGCATATGGGAGGGACCCTCCTGTCTTGTCCAGGCAGCGGAAGCGGCTCTTCAGGAGGCCAAATGTCCGCTCAATCACTCTCCTGGTCCGACCATGTGCCTCATTGTAGCGCATCTGGGCTGGTGTCACAGGGTTCCTGAGGGGTGTCAGCAACCACGGCATGTTGGGGTATCCCGAGTCACCTACGGACAGACAAGTGCACATTAGCTGACTTGGAAAAGTGGGCGGAATACTACAGATCAGATCACACACAAAGGCACAAAGTCAGTACACACCGACAAGCCAGGCACGCTGGTTCTGCATCTGTGCCATCATCCTGGGGATGCGACTACTCCTCATCACAAAGGCATCGTGTGCTGAACCAGGGAAACGGGCACACACGTGTGAGATGGTCATATCTGCGAGACACACCACCAGTGCATTGACCGAGTGGTAGTGTTTGCGGTTACGGTAGGCCTGTTCATGTGCCTGTGGTGGTACCAAAGCCACATGTGTCCCATCAATGGAGCCAATGACATGCGGCATACTCCCCAGGGCATAGAAGTCACTCTTCACGTCAGTGAGCCGTTGCAGTCTAGGGAAATAGATGTACCGGTTCAGGTATAGCAACATTGCCTCCAAAACATCACGGAGCACATGGCTGAACATGGTCTGTGACATCCCACCAGCAGTCGCCACAGTATGTTGGAAGGTACCGGTGGCAAAGAAGTGTAGGGCTGCCATCACCTTCACCTTGGGGGTCAGCGCTGTAGGATACGGCCGGCCAGGCTGCAAATGTGGGGCCAACTGCACTGCCAAATCCTCAATCAGCTGCCTGGTGAAGCGGTACCGTCTGATGCTGTCCCGTTCCACCATCGTTGCCAGGTCTGGGAATGGTCTATGGACAGCAGGAGCCCTGCGGTGCAGAGGAGAAGAAAGCAAGATTGTCAGTCACCCCACATATGCGGCATTGAACAAACTCAATATCACATCATACATCATTATGAGGCACAACTACATGAAGTGTGCAGTTCCGTAAGGACATGTATGGTACATACATGGCCAACATCTGTCATCACGGTTCAACAAGTGGCATCAATTAGTCCCAGGTTGGCCCATTGGATATCATGAGGCCGTGTCACAGTTCCCATCTCCTGCTGCCATGTTACAATCACCCCCCACAGTGACATGTGAGGACAGATGTGCCCCAGGCATCACAGCTCAACAACAGGTACATTCCCAGGGACCCTGTATTGCCACATGGACACTGGCATGATATGGTGTATCATGTATACACCACAGCAAAACAACCATGACCCCCACTGTCATAAGGTTTCTGCACATACACAGAGCTATGCACAGGATAATAGGACCCCGGAATACAGTGGTTTGCCTACCATATACCGTAGCACCCAAAACCCCAACCCAACTAGCTTAGCATCCCATTAGCACCAAAGCACCAATGATTGGACAACCCAGAACACGGTATCCCTATCTCAGGACTCGCAGAAACAAGAACACTCTTTCGTCACTCACTCGTACTTGTCCACAATGTGCGTATGAAGAGACACTGGGTAGATTAAAATGTTTATTTCAACTTACGTGCTCTAAGGTACAGTACACGTGTCAGTACTAATAGCATAATACATATGAATAACATAAGCAGCATGGTTACAATTCCATAGAATACAAACGGGAAAGCATCTCATAAAGCAGTGGATTAATGTCTAAATAACATTACCACCCTCCCCGTGCAGTAAGGTTGTTTATTATAAAATCGAAGACCTCTGGGCTTTGACTAGCGAACCCCCATACCTCAGTCTCTAGATGCAGAATTACATCAGCAGGCAATCATAGCTCTTCTCACTGAAAAGGATTTCTCCAACTGCCCTCAGTGCAAGTAAACTGCAGTGTTAAAAGCACACTAAAATTCTTCATGGCAGTTGCGCCTAGTGTTATGTCTAAGTGCGAAGGACGGGCCATATCAGGAAGAACCGAAATACATTGTTATGCGACCTTGTACATGGCGTGCAGTCTGAGCCCAAATCGAACAAGAGAAAAGGTGAAAAACAGAAAATGCAGAGAGCACAAAATAACTTGGCAAGAGCAAAGGGCGAGGGAGCCCTGGCTCAGTGTAACGTGCGCAAAGAAAAGCAGCATGTCAGCCAGGCCTAGGCCAACATAACAAGGCAGGCAACAAACCACAAGACACCCTCCCCTGGACAGTCCATCGGCCAAGACAGAGTTCCACAAGACTGAGCAGAAACTGACAGGGCGAAGGCAAAAACCACTCGAGGTATGGTAAGTAAACCAAAGAGAAAAACAAATCCAGTAGAGCACAGGGAGTGCTCAAACGGCGAAGGACATGTCAATCCATGAAAGTGTAAGTGCAGAAAAATGCAACACCCTCCAAGAGGACATCGTTGGAATTGTCAAAAAACATAGACGCCATCCAATTCATGAGATCAAAAGAGCAGGAATGCTCCTCAACTGAGAGAGCATCCAAAAGCAATGCGGGACAGCTTGCGTGATGATCGAAATAGCTTCGTTGTAGGAGATCCCGGGCAGCCGCCCAGATATCCCATTGAGCCAAAATCCCCAGTGCAGCCGCACGCGCCATACAGCCGGCAACGGAACAGTCCTGCTCATGGGCCTCTAAGGGACCCATCAACTGAACAAAATCCGGAACAGACAATGACGAATTGGAGAGGCAATAATCCAAGGTCCAGGTGAAAGGACAGCGGATGCAAGTCATTACAGGTTGCACGCAAGTGAAATACGCAAAGCGAAAAGAAAGAGTATATGACACACTTAGGGGCCGATTCCGATCTCGGTCGGAGGCGCACCCAATACCATTCGGTCGGGAAAAAAGCCATGCGAAAGCCAGTTTCCCGACCGATCCGTACAGCACACCGAACGAGCAAGTACGATGCGCACAACAGCAAAAATTCCGGCCGAGCCGTACTCACCCAAACCAGGTCCTGTTCTCCGACCGAGGCGAATCCGGAAACGCCGAATCGAGTCGCACGGAAGGGAAAATGCAGCCCCGTCCGGCCGGACAAGTACGATGCGCTTCCCGTACGCGCCGAACCCGTCGCTACGCACGGCACGTCAAAGCATCCGGGAGAGGCGCACATAAGCTCCGAATCGCGCCACAACACGATCCACGGCTACGAGACGAACACGGCACCGACGAGGACGACGCGAAGCGACGAGGACGAAGCGAAGCGACGAGGACGACGCGAAGCAACGAGAAGGACGAACGACACGAACCAACCATGAATCCCTTCGTCCCGATCATACCAATATTCTACATCTACTACCGGAACAGGCACGGACGCGTACGGCGCAGAAGGTAAGTCAGACACCAACCACAAAACACATACAACACGTACACAACACATCACACACATACACTGGGAATCTGAATATACTTACACCAGCAACAGCAGCACCATAGGGGCGGGATGCCCATCACCAATGCCACATATGCACACAGGGGCCTGAATGCGCGCCACCACCCCAACCCAGGGGGCTGGATGCCTACCACTACTACCACCCTTAGCCAGGGGGCAGGATGCCTACCACTACTACCACCCTTAGCCAGGGGGCAGGATGCCTACCACTACTACCACCCTTAGCCAGGGGGCAGGATGCCCACCACTACTACCACCCTCACCCAGGGGGCAGGATGCCTACCACTACTACCACCCTTAGCCAGGGGGCAGGATGCCTACCACTACTACCACCCTTAGCCAGGGGGCAGGATGCCCACCACTACTACCACCCTCACCCAGGGGGCAGGATGCCTACCACTACTACCACCCTTAGCCAGGGGGCAGGATGCCTACCACTACTACCACCCTTAGCCAGGGGGCAGGATGCCTACCACTACTACCACCCTTAGCCAGGGGGCAGGATGCCTACCACTACTACCACCCTTAGCCAGGGGGCAGGATGCCCACCACTACTACCACCCTTAGCCAGGGGGCAGGATGCCCACCACTACTACCACCCTCACCCACGGGGGGCAGGATGCCTACCACTACTACCACCCTTAGCCAGGGGGCAGGATGCCCACCACTACTACCACCCTTAGCCAGGGGGCAGGATGCCCACCACTACTACCACCCTCACCCAGGGGGGCAGGATGCCTACCACTACTACCACCCTTAGCCAGGGGGCAGGATGCCTACCACTACTACCACCCTTAGCCAGGGGGCAGGATGCCCACCACTACTACCACCCTCACCCAGGGGGGCAGGATGCCTACCACTACTACCACCCTTAGCCAGGGGGCAGGATGCCTACCACTACTACCACCCTTAGCCAGGGGGCAGGATGCCCACCACTACTACCACCCTTAGCCAGGGGGCAGGATGCCCACCACTACTACCACCCTTAGCCAGGGGGCAGGATGCCCACCACTACTACCACCCTCACCCACGGGGGCAGGATGCCTACCACTACTACCACCCTTAGCCAGGGGGCAGGATGCCCACCACTACTACCACCCTCACCCAGGGGGCAGGATGCCTACCACTACTACCACCCTTAGCCAGGGGGGCAGGATGCCTACCACTACTACCACCCTTAGCCAGGGGGCAGGATGCCCACCACTACTACCACCCTTAGCCAGGGGGCAGGATGCCCACCACTACTACCACCCTCACCCAGGGGGGCAGGATGCCTACCACTACTACCACCCTTAGCCAGGGGGGCAGGATGCCTACCACTACTACCACCCTTAGCCAGGGGGCAGGATGCCCACCACTACTACCACCCTCACCCAGGGGGCAGGATGCCTGCCACTACTACCACCCTTAGCCAGGGGGCAGGATGCCCACCACTACTACCACCCTTAGCCAGGGGGCAGGATGCCCACCACTACTACCACCCTCACCCACGGGGGGCAGGATGCCTACCACTACTACCACCCTTAGCCAGGGGGGCAGGATGCCCACCACTACTACCACCCTCACCCAGGGGGCAGGATGCCTACCACTACTACCACCCTTAGCCAGGGGGGCAGGATGCCTACCACTACTACCACCCTTAGCCAGGGGGCAGGATGCCCACCACTACTACCACCCTCACCCAGGGGGGCAGGATGCCTACCACTACTACCACCCTTAGCCAGGGGGCAGGATGCCTACCACTACTACCACCCTTAGCCAGGGGGCAGGATGCCTACCACTACTACCACCCTTAGCCAGGGGGCAGGATGCCCACCACTACTACCACCCTTAGCCAGGGGGCAGGATGCCTACCACTACTACCACCCTCACCCAGGGGGGCTGGATGCCTACCACTACTACCACCCCCACTCATAGGATGGACAATGCATGACACAACAAGCACACCACAACCTAGGGAATGCAAGATTAAGACATCCCCCCACCACCATGACAAGCGTGTGAGCAGGCTGTGTCAAATGCCTACAAGACCGAACATGACTTTGAACATACAATGTGACCCCTAGCACATGTGCCACACATATATGTGTGTGGCACCCACAATGCAAGCAGCCCATGACCATTGTGGCAATGGGGCCTAAACCCCCATCATCACAGTGACCAAAAGGTAAGTGTGGGGTCCATAGCTGAAGCACATTTTGACCATTGTGGCAATGGGGTCTAAACCCCCATCATCACAGTGACCAAAAGGCAAGTGTGGGGTCCATAGCTGAAGCACATTTTGACCATTGTGGCAATGGGGTCTAAACCCCCATCATCACAGTGACCAAAAGGCAAGTGTGGGGTCCATAGCTGAAGCACATTTTGACCATTGTGGCAATGGGGTCTACACCCTCATCATCACAGTGACCAAAAGGTAATTGTTGACAAAGAAAGAGCTGCAACTGCCAAACTGCATGGATCATTCCTGGTCACAGAACCAAAAACTCATCTGTGGCAAAGTAGTGTATGTGTCCCATTGCAACATAAATTGGGGGAGCCAAATACTGCAGTGCAAATGAAACATTCCTTTGGCCATGTGCAGACAAACAACACCCATGGGGGCTGAGACCGTCAACAGTCATCAATGACACAATGACAGAAGTGACCATCAGAATGCAGAACCACATATTTGCACCAATGGGCACACAAATGCAGATACCCTGTGGAGACAGCAGATGTGAGGTGAACAGATACCATACCATGGCAGCAATGGGACACACAAACCATGATCACTGTGCTGACCGATGACCTAGGAGTCCCAGGGACAGCAGGGGAAACACACCAAACAACATACAGCCAATGGCACACCCAAGATATGCCAATGCAGTGGTGCAGATGCACAAACACAAACAGGCAGACCAACACTGTCATCATACACAGCAGGTGAGGGGTGGGGGTGCCAGTGTCCCCAGGCAACAACACAACACATGAGGAGAGCTGAATACCAATCATACAGATGTGCATACACTGCCACACTAAGGTAACTCATGGATCCAAATCCCCTATGTGGGCAAGCAGGCATTGACAGGTGAGAGGGAGCACAAAACACACATGTCACACAGGCACGTAGGAACAACAACTGACACAGCAAGTCACAGACACACCACAGCACCACCCCCAGGGCCCCCACAATGTGGTGACCCTGGGCTGAATAAAAATACCACTGTGATGACAAAGCTAAATGTCGTTCACACTGTGAACCACAGTCAGGTGTCCTGAGCAACAAACTACCATCACACCTACACAAGCACAAATCAATCAGCATGGCCAGTAAGCCAAGGCCAACATGGAGGCAGGGGACTAGCCGGGCAACAACTCTCATCTGCACACACTCAAGACCACACCCCTCGACCTCCAACAATGTGCAGCAGTGAAGTACACATGCACTGGTGACATTGCACATGCACCCATGACTATTCCAGGGTGGTGGGTGGGAACCAAGGTGTAGAAACACATCACACATGGACACTCAACAAGACTCCTGAATGTCTGACACACTGCACACTACGCTGTACATGGACATGACGGCAATACCACACCGACCAATGGGATCCCAGCCACAGTCACACACCAATGAAGAAGCCAAGGTCACCCACAAAGAACACACATAGACAACAACCAACATTGCAGCCCGGACCCTAAGGAGTGCCAGCAGTCACACACACAACGTGTCACAATCACTGAAAGATAACACAAACTGGAAATCACATGACAGGGGCAAACAACAAGTGCCAAAGGGAAACCTGACTGTGACCCATCTGCGTCTGCACACAAACTCTGCCCTGACAGCAAACACACCTATGGGTGACACCCTGATGACCAGTAATGTGCCATGCACCCACATCACAGAGAACACAGGGAGAAGACTTTGGGGGAACATAGCTCAAGTCAGCAAGCATCACAAACAGGTACAACACTAGGGATCACAGCATGCGCAGATGAATGGAAGTGAACACACAGACATGCACATACAACACACACCTTGGGCGCAGGCAATGTCACACGTGTACACACTGCCATGAGGGGACTCCACTCCTGTGTGAGGAAAGCTGTGCCATATGTTGCCTCAGTAGGGCCCCATCATGTCAGCTGAGCACTTGGTCACACAATCAACAATTAGCACCAAATGAGGGCTCCCATCACATCAGCCTGGTCATGGATGTGCCAACGGAATCATCAGCACAGATCCAACACACTTGTATAGCAATGTTGCACTGACTACACGGATGAGTCCCTCCCCATTGATGCCCAAACCTGCATGTCCACTGGAGATGGCAACACGGTCAGGGAAGTAGACAAATGCAACGATGGCAGGCACAACAGATGTGCAGGGGTGGAAGCCACAGATATGAAATTGCCAATGTAAGTAGGAAACCCATTGCCAAATACTGAACACATGACACCCTCAGATGCTGCTATTGATGACATGGATACACCACATGATAGGACACATTCCCCCTGGACCACATGGGTTCCTGCACAGTAACACTTCATAATCATGAGACCAGATATCACCATCACTGCAGCAAGGGCATGGTTAGCTGCACCAACAACATGTACATCTGAAGCATGAGCACTAGAGAAAAGAAAGTTGCTTTATTCAGCATATGTGTTGTTTGATAACGACGTCCAGAAGAAATTAGAGCAAAGGCCAATGGCCAGTCCATTGTCAAAGTTCAAACAGGGTGACACTGGCAGATGTCACCCTACGCATGCCTGCACAATACCAGGGACAATCCACTAGGAGGGGCAACCGGGGGGCAGGCCAGGCACCGCAGGGACAGGATCAGGGCTCACCAGGGGGAGTCAGGGAAGGGGTGGTGGGTGCTGGAGAGCCACTGACAACTGCAGTGGAGGTGTCTGACATGGTGTGTGCCGGCACAACTGGGGGGCATGACTCAGATGTCGTGGGTGCCGGCACAACTGCAGTGGACCCTGCAGATGGGGTGGACAGGTCCGCCACTGCAGTGCCCAAGTCAGACAGGGCGGTAGTGGACTCCACTGCAGTGCCTACCTCCAGGGGAGGAGAATGGGGAACAGGCAAGGTGGGTTGGACAGAGGGGGAGGACACCCTCACCACATCAGTGGCACAGACAAGCGCAGCGGGGGTGTGGTGCTGGGAGAGCAAGTGGCAGGGGGAGAAGGCCGGAGCATCTTGGGGATGGTATATCTGTGGGTGGGGGAACCTGGGGCAGGGTGTGGTGGGGGCACCTGTGCAGTGGGGGCCTGAGGGATGGAGGACGGAGACCTTGTGCCTGAGCTGCAGGGCGGTGGCGGGGTCTTGCTCTTACCACTCCGGGGGGACTTGCGGGTGGGGGCCTCAGTCCGTCTGCGCCTGGGGGAGGGTGTCCGGGGGCGAGGGGCACTCTGCTCCGTGTGGGTGGGCTTCCTCTTCCCCCGGGATGCTGGGGCAGCTTCATCGGTGGGGAAGAGGCCGAGGTCACAGAGGAAGAGCTGCTGTGACTTTGGGGTTGCAGGTGAGGCAAGGGAGGGTGCTTTGGAGGGAGAGGGAACTGAGGACTGCGCAGTGCATGTGGATGCGTGTGTGTGTTCCAGGGCCCCATCCCCTGTGAGTCTGGCTTCAGTCCCCTGAATGTGCGTGCGTGTGCGTTTTGTCATTGGCGTGTGTGTCAGTGTGCTGGATGTGTGTGTGCTGGTGTGTGCCTGTGCCGGTGTGTGTGTGCCTGGGATGGGTAAGGTGCTGGGGAGTGTGGATGGAGCAGAGGCAGGAGGGGTGAGGGACCGTTTGAGGAGGGACACTGCTGCCGTCAGGGAGGAGTCCATGGACCTATTGCCCCTCTGTAGGTCAGACATGCCCGATGAGATGCCCTCCATGAACGACACCAGCTGAGTCAACAGCGCGGTGTGCGCATGGAGGACACTCAGCATGGCTGTCTGCCCTACATGGAGCTGGCGAAGGAGGTACACAGACTCCTCACTCAGGGCAGCAGGGGACACAGGGGCAGGGGTGCGGTGCCTGGCCCAAAGGAGACACGCTCCCGGACATGGGAGCCTCCACGGACCTGGGGAATGGGAGCCGATGGGAGGGCGGTGGTGGTGCTGGTGGTGGCGGGGACAGCAACACTAGCTGGGGTGTGGTGGCTGCTGACACCCGCCTCCACAAGGGAGTCATCCTCCGAGTTGCTCTGGTCCTCAGCTGAGGTGGATGCTGCTGAGGACTCCTCGGTGTGGCTCCCCTCGCCCTCCGTGCCACTGGGTCCCTCCGACCACTCCTCGGCTGCTGACCCAGTCTGGCTCTCCGGCTCCTCCTGGTCCGTGGAGCTGTCCCCTTCCGTGGCCGTGGATGTATCTGCAAACAATGGGGAAACAGACAGACATCAGTCACCTGCACATAACGCACACACCACTGTGAGCACAGCACATCACAGAGCAAGCCCTGGCATCATTAGTTGTACATTGCTAAAAGTGCACTAATTGAACAGGAGAAGTCAATTGTCAGTCTGATGCCAAGCATGGCACTCACATCCCACATGGCCTTGCACCCATCTGTCTGGTGTCTGTTGGATTGCAACACCCCAGTGTTGACACATGCACCAAGTACACAGTAGTTGGACAGTGCAGAGGACACGGTGTGGACACATCACAGCTCTTGCCACTGAGTCAGTACAGGTTTCCGGATGTAAGGGATGCCCAGAGTCAAATAGGAAATGCATGTGATGCATACCAGCGACAGACACCATGATGCACCCATGTCCTGATAGCCAGCGCCACTATGGTGTGCATGTAGCACATGTCACTCCCCTGCAGGCTCACCAATCAGTAGACACATGCCATGGCGGAGGCATGACTGCAAAGTCATACATCACTGGCTCAGTGATGTATGACTTTGCAGCCAGACAACAACACTCTGCACTGTGTCACAATAGTAGGTCATGGGGAATGCAAGTCCTGGAGCTGCACAAGTGCACATGTACATCCCCCCCACAACACATCCTCTTAACCCTCATCTGTCCAGGTCATACCTATTGGACATATGGGAGACCTGTGACACTACCCTCTGAACCTGAGCCCCTCACACTCTGCTGTGCATGGGGAACAGCTGCCTGAACTTCACATTTACATGCCCCAGTCTGCATGGGCAGCTAATCAGACACCTATGTGTCACACAAGTATCGTCTCCTATGGTCACATCTCCAGTGGCATGCTGAGCCCCTACCAAGAAACTCCACAGCAGTCCTGGCGACTAATCCACAGCACACTGACACAGAGGCAGACACCTGAGGGGTCAAATCACTGTGCACAATGTGTCCGCTGATACACGGGAGTGGGAGTACAGAGTGTATTGTATGGCCTGGAGTAGGCATGACTGTCCAGCCCCACATGAATGAGGGATGAGCCCTGGACTGTAGGCAGCTGGCTAAGTATGTGTGACACACGTCATATACATACTCCTGGGGCCCAAACATTGTTCCCACCCGCAGCATGGGTGTGTGCCAGGTACCCCAGCCACATGTGGTGGATCAGCTCAGCAATTGGACCACAGATCAAAGTAACACGCTGAATACATGTCAGAATACAGGCATTGTGTAAGCAATGGACCCACCCATGATGCCCACCACAGAGTCAGGGAAACAGATGCTGTCTCCCACCTTGAGTCAAGCAAACTGCAAGGACACAGTCCTAAGTGACAGAATTCCCTGCATGTAAGGGCCACACCTGGGTATCAGATGAGGAGTGGGCAGTGCACAATAGAGGGACATGGCTCCTGGACAACATGACTGCTGTACTGTGGCAGTTTAACCAGGCCCGAGGAGGGCACATAGCATGTTAGACAGAGTACACAGTGCAGTCTTTGACTCACCCCCTCCTTGCTGCTCTCTGGCCTTCAGCTGCCCATCCAGGTCTGGAAAGACCACCGCCAGGATCCTGAGCATGTGGGGGGTCAGGGTCCGTGTTCCGCCCCTCCTGCGAGGAGGCGACAGCTTCAGCTGGACCCGTGCAATCCTCCGGGTCCAGCCCCGAAGGTCCTGCCACCTCTTTTGGCAGTTGCGGATCCGGCGCTTGTAGACCCCCACGGACCGGACAGCCCGGACGATGTCCTTCCATATCTCATGCTTCCGATGGGCAGAAGCCTGTCAGGATGACAAAGTGATAAGGCCATTACTACACATGCAACATATCCGTGCATGACACAGTTGCATATACATGTCGCAATCACAGGGGCACATGGTGTACCCAGGCAGTGCACGGCTGCCCATGGACAGTTTTCCAGAAGTCACTACATGGTATCATTGCATGGGGAGTAAAACCCTGTTCAGAAGCACTGTCACTGCACCATACCTGTCCAGTGCAAGTCACTACACACTATGGGGGGTGACAACTACTCAGTGAGCCTGCTAGCCAGTGGTGTGCTGACTCTCAGCCTTGCTAGTCAGACAAAATGCACATTCAGAAAGGCAGTGCACAGAACACTCACCTGCTCCCCTGGTGTCCCATACAGCTTGCTGTACTGTGGAAGTAGGCTGTCCAGCAGGGCCTGGTTCTCCTCAAGGCTGAAGGCTGGGGCTCTCTCCACAGTACGTGCCATTGCAGGGTCCAGAGGGGCAGAGACAGCAGCAGTGCAGTGGCAGATGTCGTCCTGGAGCATGTAGTGCAGGCAAGTGGGCTCTCAGGGGAACAGGCAGCAATATATATGTGCTGGAGAGGCAGATACTGTCCCTTGTGTCCAAAGTGATAGGTCCAAGTCGTTTGCATCTTCTGAATCTGGCCAATCCATGGAATAGCAGCACCAAAACACGCCCACAGCATCCTTCAAAACTTCAACTTCATGACATACATGATTTTGCAACATTGTTGTGGGTGACCAACTGATTTTCCAGCAACCGACTCGTTCGAAATTCGAAAACGCGTCCGTTGCCAGGCAAGCCCATTGTCAATGGGTGCGCACCGATCGGTCCATTGAGGTACAACGCGCACAGGGGTACAACGCGTACCCGCACACATTGAAAGCAATGGGCCGGCCGGAGGCACCGATCGGTCCATTGCAGTTCAACGCGCACAGGGGTACAACGCGTACCCGCACACATTGAAAGCAATGGGCCGGCCGGAGGCACCGATCGGTCCATTGCAGTTCAACGCGCACAGGGGTACAACGCGTACCCGCACACATTGAAAGCAATGGGCCGGCCGGAGGCACCGATCGGTCCATTGCAGTTCAACGCGCACAGGGGTACAACGCGTACCCGCACACATTGAAAGCAATGGGCCGGCCGGAGGCACCGATCGGTCCATTGCAGTTCAACGCGCACAGGGGTACAACGCGTACCCGCACACATTGAAAGCAATGGGCCGGCCGGAGGCACCGATCGGTCCATTGCAGTTCAACGCGCACAGGGGTACAACGCGTACCCGCACACATTGAAAGCAATGGGCCGGCCGGAGGCACCGATCGGTCCATTGCAGTTCAACGCGCACAGGGGTACAACGCGTACCCGCACACATTGAAAGCAATGGGCCGGCCGGAGGCACCGATCGGTCCATTGCAGTTCAACGCGCACAGGGGTACAACGCGTACCCGCACACATTGAAAGCAATGGGCCGGCCGGAGGCACCGATCGGTCCATTGCAGTTCAACGCGCACAGGGGTACAACGCGTACCCGCACACATTGAAAGCAATGGGCCGGCCGGAGGCACCGATCGGTCCATTGCAGTTCAACGCGCACAGGGGTACAACGCGTACCCCACACATTGAAAGCAATGGGCCGGCCGGAGGCACCGATCGGTCCATTGCTGTTCAACGCATCACTGTATATGTGACTGGCATAGGTCAGCATGCCTGTCTCAGATGGACATATGCCAGCCACAGATAGCTCCCAGGGAGTGAGGGGCACACCTACATCACGACAGCCTGTCCAAACCTTATCATAAGGTATGTAAGGCTGCATTTCCTATTGTGTGTATGTTGGTGTACATGTTGTCCTGTGGGTGTCACCTGTGGGCAGCCACCCCCAGGCTGTGCACGTGTTCATGGGGACAGGATCCTGGGTGTTACGTGTACGTGACCACTGTGATGTGCAACTGTTCATATCTGTGCATGTGTCATGGTCACATTTCACAGTGGTGTTTGTGTATGTCATGTCACATACCCCGTGAGTCCCATGTGGGACGGTATGTTTGAGCCAGGGTGTCCCAGTGGCACAATAGTGATGGCCCTCCACAGTCTTTGTGCATGTAGTGTTTACAATGTCTCTGATTTCATGTGCACAATGGGAGACAGTCTCCACATCCACGTTGTGTGTGCATGGACTCTGATGTTGTGCGTGTGTGTCACAGACGTCCATGGCTCTCCTGCCATGGCAAGTGTGGCCACTACCTGTGGGGGTCATGTTTGTTTTGCTGTGGTGTACACATGATACTCCAGGTGATGCCAGTGTCCATGTGGCATTACAGGGTCCCTGGGAATGTGCCTGTCGTTGAGCTGTGGTGCCTGGGGCACATCTGTCCTCACATGTCACTGGGGGGTGACTGTGACACAGCATCATGATATCCAATGGGCCAACCTGGGACAAATTGATGCCACCTGTAGGACCGTGTTGACAGATGTTGGCCATGTATGTACCATACATGTCGTTCCGGTACTGCACACTTCATGTAGTTGTGCCTCATGATGATGTATGTTGGGATCTTGAGTGTGTTCAATGCCGCATATGTGGGGTGACTGACGATCTTGCTTACTTCTCCTCTGCACTGCAGGGCTCCTGCTGTCCATCGGCCATTCCCAGACCTGGCAACGATGGTGGAACGGGACAGCATCCGACGGTACCGCTTCACCAGGCAGCTGATTGAGGATTTGGCAGTGCAGTTGTCCCCACATTTGCAGCCTGGCCGGCCGTATCCTACAGCGCTGACCCCCAAGGTGAAGGTGATGGCAGCCCTACACTTCTTTGCCACCGGTACCTTCCAACATACTGTGGCGTCTGCTGGTGGGATGTCACAGACCATGTTCAGCCGTGTGCTCCGCGATTTCTTGGCGGCAATGTTGCTCTTCCTGAACCGGTACATATATTTCCCTAGACTGCGACGACTCACTGACGTGAAGAGTGACTTTTATGCCCTGGGGAGGATGCCGCATGTCATTGGCTCCATTGATGGGACACATGTGGCTTTGGTACCACCACAGGCCCAGGAGCAGGCCTACAGGAACCGCAAGCACTACCACTCGGTCAATGCACTGGTGGTGTGTCTTGCAGACATGACCATCACACACGTGTGTGCCCGTTTCCCTGGTTCAGCACACGATGCCTTTGTGATGAGGAGTAGTCGCATCCCCAGGTTGATGGCACAGATGCAGAACCAGCGTGCCTGGCTTGTCGGTGTGTACTGACTTTGTGCCATTGTGTGTGATCTGATCTGTAGTATTCCGCCCACTTTTCCAAGTCAGCTGATGTGCACTTGTCTGTCCGTAGGTGACTCGGGATACCCCAACATGCCGTGGTTGCTGACACCCCTCAGGAACCCTGTGACACCTGCCCAGATGCGCTACAATGAGGCACATGGTCGGACCAGGAGAGTGATTGAGCGGACCTTTGGTCTCCTGAAGAGCCGCTTCCGCTGCCTGGACAAGACCGGAGGGTCCCTCCCATATGCCCCTGCGAAAGTGTGCAAGATTATCATCGTCTGCTGCATGCTCCACAACCTGGCAGTGCGGAAGGAGTTGCCTCTCATCCAGGATGACGATGACCAACATCCGCCACCTGTGGAGGATCCTGGCCTGGACCACGATGCCAGTGACGATGATGATGATGATGATGATGGTGATGGTGATGTCCGCACACAGCTCATCACCAACTTCTTTAGCTGAATGTGAGTATCCTGAGGTGTCATGTGAATGATGTGAGTTGGCATGATGTGTGGGTGGTGCTCTGGTGCTGTTGGAGTGTGTCCATGGGCTACTTGACAGGATGTGTGTTGCGATGTGTGGTGACAGGTGGGCTGTACTCCCCAACAGTGTTGACATGCTAACTTGGTTCTGGGTGGGTATCTTGTAACATGTATTGTGCATGAGTTTTGCTGATCTGTCCTGTACTGCATTGCTTTTGACTGTGTGTCATTTCTGTCCTTCACAGGGTACTTTCAGATTCGTTTGGTCAACTGTGTCCACCGACGACGTGATTGCACATCCAGGCTGGTAGCTGTTGTGTCCCTACAGGTGATGTGCGCCACACCCATGGACTTCCTTCCGTCTACAGTTGTTGACTGTGTGCCCGCTACCAGGTGGGGTTACCTTGCATCTGTAGTGGTTACGGCATGTTGCTACTGTGTAATAAACCTGTGCTTCACTTAGTGATGTGCGTTGTCTGTGGTCACACATTTGACTGCCATTTGCTTACTGCACCTGTGGGCTACTTGACTACAACTGGGAATGGGTGTGGTGTCTGTGCATTGCACCGTCTTCCCTGGCAACATCAGTGTAGGCAATGAGTCAGATGGCCTAGGTGTGTATGTGTTGTGTAGCCCTGGTGGTGTGTCTCCCTCATATGTGTCACGTTGCCTGTACTCACATGCCTGTGTTGTCCTTGCTGTTGCAGTTCGCATACACAGTGTAATTTTGCAGTTCATCATCCCCATAACAGCACCCACGTTGGAATCACGACAGAGGCAAGTATGGTGTATTAGTGTGTTTATTGTGATACATCTGTGTTAATAGTGCATAGGATGGATTGTGCTGTACATGAATCTTGCAATCCCAAGTTCCTAGGTGAATTGAAAGTCCAGGTAGACAGGATCCCCAGTATCGGGGCCACAGTTGTCTGACACATTGTTCCAACTTGTACTCCCCATGCAATGTGTGGGAGTAGTGTTGCCATCAACAGGGTGAACAGTCTGTGCACAAAGGCGAAAATCCAGAACAGGTTCAGGCTTCCTGGGAGTTGCGCTTGGCCATCAGCCTCTCACTTTCCCCTCCTCGGACGACCCCTCTTCTTGGGGGGGGGCCCTCAAGTGCAGGCTGCTGCGGTGCAGGGGACTCTCCGCCAGAGTCCTCCTCCCTCCCTGTGGCAGTTGCAGTTTGTAAGGTACCAGATGTTGTTGGCACACAGGGAGGTGTGGACTGGTTGCTGTTCATCTGGCGGAGGCATTGTAAAATGTCCCTGTGCACCGCCGTCATCTCATGTAGTACATCCCACTTGGACTCCACGCGGGACATGTGGGAGTCCACACGTGACATGTGTGACTCCACGTGGGACATGTGGGAGTCCAAGCGGGCATGATGGGCAGCCTGCTGCTGTTTGATGTCTCTGAGGAGCCCCACTACCTGGCTGAGCTCTCCGGTGCTGGACTGGTACGCATCAGCTATGCGTACCAGTTGTGGGTCTTCATGCACACCAGCAACGTCTGCAAGCAGCGACCTCTGTCTCCCACCCCTCCCACCACCCCTGCTGACATGTGCAGTGTGTGCAGTTGCACGCACAGATAACCCTGGTCCACCTTGGGGGGGTGGTGGTGGTGGTGTCCATGGCCCCAGGTTGGTCCAGGGTCACTGCGCTGGTGTTGTTCCTTATTCTGTCCATGTCGGCAGGGATGGTATTCGTGGTGACAGTCGTTGGAGGGGTGGGTGCAGAGGGTGCAGCTGGTGGACCTGCTGGTGCTGCAGCTGGTGGTCCTGCTGGTGCAGCAAGTTGACTTGCACCGGATGTGCCAGGTTGTTCATCGTCCGAGGAGGACAGAGGCTGTACGACGCCAGTGAGCTCGGCATCCTCTTGAGCCTGGGACTGGGACTCCTCAGCGTCTGCTGCTGTGTCCCTATCATCACCTGTTTTTGGGAGACACAAACAATGTATTTCATGTTTCTGCAGGCATCAGTGGTTGACACACCTGACAGTTGTGACTGTGCCTCGGGGTGCGGGCCTGTACATTGTATTGTCCTAAGTCGTCAAAGTCAGGGGTTGATATTGGTGTGGCACATAGTCCTGCATTATTTGGGCATTTCTATGTATTCTCTGGGGTGTGAACATGGTCTGCATTGATTGTGTTTGGTTGACAGCCAGACCTCCTTCCCACCCACCCACCCACCCAGTCAGTTATCCCACCATGGAACGTGCTTGCATTGCAGGGAGTGGAAGTTGTCTCTCAGGATGTCAGTCAGTGGTGTCCTGCTGTTTGTTGGTGCACAGTTGCCAGCAGGGCCTTGTGCTCCCCACAGCAGTAGCCAGTGTCAGCCATCTTGTGAGTCCTTCTCCACTCCCTGTGATGTGAGCATGGTTCAGGGTGGTGTTGATGGGACAGTTGTGGGGGTGAGCTATGTCTGTGACTACGACTCCCATCATGCTATTGCCTCCACCCCCTTCCCAGCATGCCCATGCTTCCTTCCTTTTGACTCTGCTTCCCTGTGGGGTGGGCTGGCTGTGCTGACAGGATGGCTGGGAGTGTTGTCCTGGCAGTTGTTTGGCTAAGAGTCCCAAGAGTGTCCCTGTGCTTCACACAACATAACCCAGGGTGGTGGTGCTTTGTGGGATCTTGTGTTAGGATGGAGGGCATTGCATTCTACCAGGTGGGTACTGTGGAGTTTGTGTTGGGGGGGGGTGAGGGGAGGTGCTGGTGACTATAGTCAGTGCTGCAAGTCCCCCTTCCCACCCAGCCAGCCAGCCAGATATCCCACCATGGAACGTGCTTGCATTGCAGGGAGTGAAAGTTGTCTCTCAAGATGTCAGTCAGTGGTGTCCTGCTGTTTGTTGGTGCACAGTTGCCAGCAGGGCCTTGTGCTCCCCACAGCAGTAGCCAGTGTCAGCCATCTTGTGAGTCCTTCTCCACTCCCTGTGATGTGAGCATGGTTCAGGGTGGTGTTGATGGGCCAGTTGTGAGGCTGAGCAATGTCTGTGCCTACGACTCCCATCATGCTATTGCCTCCACCCCCTTCCCAGCATGCCCATGCTTCCTTCCTTTTGACTCTGCTTCCCTGTGGGGTGGGCTGGCTGTGCTGACAGGATGGCTGGGAGTGTTGTCCTGGCAGTTGTTTGGCTAAGAGTCCCAAGAGTGTCCCTGTGCTTCACACAACATAACCCAGGGTGGTGGTGCTTTGTGGGATCTTGTGTTAGGATGGAGGGCATTGCATTCTACCAGGTGGGTACTGTGGAGTTTGTGTTGGGGGGGTGAGGGGAGGTGCTGGTGACTATAGTCAGTGCTGCAAGTCCCCCTTCCCACCCAGCCAGCCAGCCAGATATCCCACCATGGAACGTGCTTGCATTGCAGGGAGTGGAAGTTGTCTCTCAGGATGTCAGTCAGTGGTGTCCTGCTGTTTGTTGGTGCACAGTTGCCAGCAGGGCCTTGTGCTCCCCACAGCAGTAGCCAGTGTCAGCCATCTTGTGAGTCCTTCTCCACTCCCTGTGATGTGAGCATGGTTCAGGGTGGTGTTGATGGGACAGTTGTGGGGGTGAGCTATGTCTGTGACTACGACTCCCATCATGCTATTGCCTCCACCCCCTTCCCAGCATGCCCATGCTTCCTTCCTTTTGACTCTGCTTCCCTGTGGGGTGGGCTGGCTGTGCTGACAGGATGGCTGGGAGTGTTGTCCTGGCAGTTGTTTGGCTAAGAGTCCCAAGAGTGTCCCTGTGCTTCACACAACATAACCCAGGGTGGTGGTGCTTTGTGGGATCTTGTGTTAGGATGGAGGGCATTGCATTCTACCAGGTGGGTACTGTGGAGTTTGTGTTGGGGGGGGATGAGGGGAGGTGCTGGTGACTATAGTCAGTGCTGCAAGTCCCCCTTCCCACCCAGCCAGCCAGCCAGATATCCCACCATGGAACGTGCTTGCATTGCAGGGAGTGAAAGTTGTCTTTCAAGATGTCAGTCAGTGGTGTCCTGCTGTTTGTTGGTGCACAGTTGCCAGCAGGGCCTTGTGCTCCCCACAGCAGTAGCCAGTGTCAGCCATCTTGTGAGTCCTTCTCCACTCCCTGTGATGTGAGCATGGTTCAGGGTGGTGTTGATGGGCCAGTTGTGAGGCTGAGCAATGTCTGTGCCTACGACTCCCATCATGCTATTGCCTCCACCCCCCTTCCCAGCATGCCCATGCTTCCTTCCTTTTGACTCTGCTTCCCTGTGGGGTGGGCTGGCTGTGCTGACAGGATGGCTGGGAGTGTTGTCCTGGCAGTTGTTTGGCTAAGAGTCCCAAGAGTGTCCCTGTGCTTCACACAACATAACCCAGGGTGGTGGTGCTTTGTGGGATCTTGTGTTAGGATGGAGGGCATTGCATTCTACCAGGTGGGTACTGTGGAGTTTGTGTTGGGGGGGGGTGAGGGGAGGTGCTGGTGACTATAGTCAGTGCTGCAAGTCCCCCTTCCCACCCAGCCAGCCAGCCAGATATCCCACCATGGAACGTGCTTGCATTGCAGGGAGTGGAAGTTGTCTCTCAGGATGTCAGTCAGTGGTGTCCTGCTGTTTGTTGGTGCACAGTTGCCAGCAGGGCCTTGTGCTCCCCACAGCAGTAGCCAGTGTCAGCCATCTTGTGAGTCCTTCTCCACTCCCTGTGATGTGAGCATGGTTCAGGGTGGTGTTGATGGGACAGTTGTGGGGGTGAGCTATGTCTGTGACTACGACTCCCATCATGCTATTGCCTCCACCCCCTTCCCAGCATGCCCATGCTTCCTTCCTTTTGACTCTGCTTCCCTGTGGGATGGGCGGGTGTGCTGACAGGATGGCTGGGAGTGTTGTCCTGGCAGTTGTTTGGCTAAGAGTCCCAAGAGTGTCCCTGTGCTTCACACAACATAACCCAGGGTGGTGGTGCTTTGTGGGATCTTGTGTTAGGATGGAGGGCATTGCATTCTACCAGGTGGGTACTGTGGAGTTTGTGTTGGGGGGGTGAGGGGAGGTGCTGGTGACTATAGTCAGTGCTGCAAGTCCCCCTTCCCACCCAGCCAGCCAGCCAGATATCCCACCATGGAACGTGCTTGCATTGCAGGGAGTGTAAGTTGTCTCTCAGGATGTCAGTCAGTGGTGTCCTGCTGTTTGTTGGTGCACAGTTGGCAGCAGGGCCTTGTGCTCCCCACAGCAGTAGCCAGTGTCAGCCATCTTGTGAGTCCTTCTCCACTCCCTGTGATGTGGGCATGGTTCAGGGTGGTGTTGATGGGACAGTTGTGGGGGGGCAATATGTGTGACTGCGACTCCCATGATGCTATTGGCTACACTGACTTGGCCAGCATACACAGAATTCCTTCCTTTGAGTGGTCTTCACTGTGTGTTGGTGTTGTTGTGGTGGCTACATGTGTGGATGTGTTTGTTAGTTCTATTTGTGCCACTGCCTAGCTGTAGTTGTGGTTGTGTTTGTACATGTGTTGGCACGGTTGGATGTGACTTTTTTGATGGCATGTGTTGTGTTTCTCTGACTGACATACACATTTTGGGATGATTCTGTTCTGGTTGCTGTGTGATTGCTATGAGTGCATGGTTTGACTCTCCCCTTGACAGTGATGTGTGTGTGTTTTGTGGCAGTATATTGTGTACATTTGTTGTGTACTCACCAGGCTCTGGGATGTCCTCTAGTCCATATATGCTCACTGGCGGTAGGATGGCCCGCACCTTCTCCTCCCAGGGCCTGAGGTATATTGGCTTGGCAGGAGGGCCACTGCCGGTGTGTTGGCTGTTGATGTAGTCTTGCTTCAGCAGTTTCCGTACCCTCCTGCGCACGTCATACCACCTGTTCTGGATGTCGGTCTTTGTGCGCCGACATGGTGATTGGGCGTTCACCCTGTTGATGATCCTCTCCCACATCTTGGTTTTCTGCGACATGGGGGTCTGTTGGACCAATGTGCCAAACAGCTGTGGCTCTACCCTGAGGATCTCGTCTACCAGGACTTCCAATTCACAATCTAGGAACTTGTGATTCTTCTTGGGGGGCATGGTGATGGGTGGTGATGGTGGGTGATGTGTGTGTTGGTGTGCAGGTGAGGGTGTGTGGGTGTGTGTTGTGCTGGGTGTATGTGAGGTAGGTATTTGTTGGTGTGCTGCTGGTGTGTGGCTTGTGTGAGGGATGAGCTGTGGGTGTGTGGTTGCTTTCTCTTGGGTGCTGGCAGTGGAATGGCATTTGCAAAGGCTCATGGTAGTGATTTGTGTCCTTTATATAGGTGGAGTTGTGGGTGTGTCTTTGTTCTCTGTCCCCACCCCCCAGTATTTATTGGCTTGGTAATTGCTTGTTTGGCCTTTTTTTGGTTGATTTTTCCTTTGTGCTGTTTGTGTATGTTGGAAACGTTCTTGTGACCGAGTCGGACCCTGCATTGGTCTCGTACGGTGTTTTCCGTTTCGTTCACGCTGTGTTTGTGCAGTTTTGTATGCTGCGTACGCGTCGGTCGCGGTGTATTGTGTTGCTTCGGCTCGGTTTTGTATGCGTGTCGGTCGTACGGCTTGTCCTCCGTCCGACTCGGTCGTGTTTTTCGCGCCTTGCATCGTACTTTGCGGTTTGGAGTTGGCGGGTACGATTCGGTCGGATTTGTTCCGGGTGCGTGTCGGTCGGTTGGATTCGCGTGTTTTTCCGGCCGGATTGCTATTTTCCGAGCGGCTCGGTCGGTCGGCTTGGTTTCCTAACGTGTCGGTCGGATTTATCGCGGCTTGCATCGTACTTGGCGTGTCGGGCGCCACTGGTACGTGTCGGTCGGTAATTTTTCCGGCTCCGAGTCGGTCGGTGCTTTTTCCGGCCCGAATCGGAATCGACCCCTTAGTGTCGCCAAAGGTAAGACACCAAAACCAGCCAAAAGGCGCTCACGGAGCAGCTGGAGGCATTCTGGATCGAGTAGGTCCCATCGGGGAGCAGCCATTGCGTAGAAAACAAATTAATAGCAGGACACCAGCCGCCAAAGCGATAATCAACGGGAAACCGCCAAAGACGCTGGAAAAAATAGAATGAATGAACGCCGGGATGACACCAAAAATAGTTTGGAAGGAGGACACCAAGCCAGACCCCACGACCTTAAAAAATGTACTAGACCCTTAGTGTTAGACGCGTTAAAAATACGATGAATTAACTCCCCAAAATGTTGGGGAGATTAGTGTTCAAAAGGGCCTGTATTTCACTGTGGGTACTCGCCACCTGGAGAATGAATGTCTCCCGGGCGGACGTGAGCATAACCTTCTCATTCAATAATAGTGCCTTTATTCTGCTCAGCTTATTGAAGTCTGCCTCCATGGTAGGGATGGAAGGCCAAATAGAGATATCAACTTTGCCATGAGGGGGAGGAAAAAGCACATTCTTGCAGCAGACAACCCTGTGCGAAACTGTTACAATGTAAGGAATGCCAGCCTGTAGGCCGCAACAGTTTTCGTTATTCAAAAGTAAATAACTACCATTGGAAAGTAGAGTGAAAGTAGGAGAAATAACAGGAGCAGGAATACCTTTCAGCACACAAGCAAGATTAGGAGCGGAAACGCTACATGAGCCATGCAATTTAATGTGTTTACAAATAAGCGAATGACCCATAGTCGAGTCGCAGGACTCCCCCGTGAGAAAGACTTCCTTGCCGTCCCGAAGGCATTTATACATGAAAGGCAAGGACCAGAGTTCATGCAGGAAAGCACTGCCCAAGGGCTGGTAACGGCCCACAGGATAATGTTTCATGCACGAGTCAAATTCAAATAAGGAAAAAGGTAAAGCGATAACCCCATGAACTAGCCACACAGCAGAATCTAGTTCCGCAACAGAGAATGGTAAAGGATCCACCTTCTCGATATGTAACAGAGTGTAAGTTGCATCTTTCATAGACATAAATTGCTGTTTGTCAGTTAAATTAAAAGGCATAAAAAAGGCAGAGGTGTTCAGAAAATGCCAAGGAACTTTACCCAACCACGTTGTGCGCCATGTCATAAGGTTTCTGCACATACACAGAGCTATGCACAGGATAATAGGACCCCGGAATACAGTGGTTTGCCTACCATATACCGTAGCACCCAAAACCCCAACCCAACTAGCTTAGCATCCCATTAGCACCAAAGCACCAATGATTGGACAACCCAGAACACGGTATCCCTATCTCAGGACTCGCAGAAACAAGAACACTCTTTCGTCACTCACTCGTACTTGTCCACAATGTGCGTATGAAGAGACACTGGGTAGATTAAAATGTTTATTTCAACTTACGTGCTCTAAGGTACAGTACACGTGTCAGTACTAATAGCATAATACATATGAATAACATAAGCAGCATGGTTACAATTCCATAGAATACAAACGGGGAAAGCATCTCATAAAGCAGTGGATTAATGTCTAAATAACATTACCACCCTCCCCGTGCAGTAAGGTTGTTTATTATAAAATCGAAGACCTCTGGGCTTTGACTAGCGAACCCCCATACCTCAGTCTCTAGATGCAGAATTACATCAGCAGGCAATCATAGCTCTTCTCACTGAAAAGGATTTCTCCAACTGCCCTCAGTGCAAGTAAACTGCAGTGTTAAAAGCACACTAAAATTCTTCATGGCAGTTGCGCCTAGTGTTATGTCTAAGTGCGAAGGACGGGCCATATCAGGAAGAACAGATATACATTGTTATGCGACCTTGTACATGGCGTGCAGTCTGAGCCCAAATCGAACAAGAGAAAAGGTGAAAAACAGAAAATGCAGAGAGCACAAAATAACTTGGCAAGAGCAAAGGGCGAGGGAGCCCTGGCTCAGTGTAACGTGCGCAAAGAAAAGCAGCATGTCAGCCAGGCCTAGGCCAACATAACAAGGCAGGCAACAAACCACAAGACACCACAGGTAGTGGTCCCTGTTGCCTTGGCAGGACAGACATGGATGTCTGTGACACACACACGCACAACATCAAAGTCCATGCACATACAACGTGGATGTGGAGACTGGCTCCCATTGTGCACATGAAATCAGAGACATTGTAAACACAACATGCACACAGACTGTGGGGGACCATCACCATTGTGCCAAAGGGTCACCCTGGGTTAAACATACCGTCCCACATGGGACTCAGGGGGTATGTGACATGACATACACATACACCACCGTGAAATGTGACCATGCCACCTGCTCAGATATGAACAGTTGCACATCACAGTGGTCATGTACACGAAACACCAAGGAATCTGTCCCCATGAACACGTGCACAGCCTGGGGGTGGCTGCCCCCAAGTGACACCCACAGAACAACATGTTCACCCCCATACACGGAATAGCTAATGCAGCCTTATATGCCGTAGGATACAGTTTGGACAGGCTGTGGTGTTGTAGGTGTGCCCCTCACACCCTGGGAAGTCTATGTGGCTGGCATATGTTCACCTGTGACAGGCATGGTGACATATGCCAGTGACTTGTACAGGGATGCGTTGGACAGCAATGGACCGATCAGTGCGCACACATTGGCCATTGCATTCAATGTGTGCGGGTACGCGTTGTACCCCTGTACGCGTTGGACAGCAATGGACCGATCAGTGCGCACACATTGGCCATTGCATTCAATGTGTGCGGGTACGCGTTGTATCCGCAATACGCGTTGGACAGCAATGGACCGATCAGTGCGCACACATTGGCCATTGCATTCAATGTGTGCGGGTACGCGTTGTACCCCTGTACGCGTTGGACAGCAATGGACCGATCAGTGCACACACATTGGCCATTGCATTCAATGTGTGTGGGTACGCGTTGTACCCCTGTACGCGTTGGACAGCAATGGACCGATCAGTGCGCACACATTGGCCATTGCATTCAATGTGTGCTGGTACGCGTTGTATCCGCAATACGCGTTGGACAGCAATGGACCGATCAGTGCGCACACATTGGCCATTGCATTCAATGTGTGCGGGTACGCGTTGTACCCCTGTACGCGTTGGACAGCAATGGACCGATCAGTGCGCACACATTGGCCATTGCATTCAATGTGTGCGGGTACGCGTTGTACCCCTGTACGCGTTGGACAGCAATGGACCGATCAGTGCACACACATTGGCCATTGCATTCAATGTGTGCGGGTACGCATTGTACCCCTGTACGAGTTGGACAGCAATGGACCGATCAGTGCGCACACATTGGCCATTGCATTCAATGTGTGCTGGTACGCGTTGTATCCGCAATACGCGTTGGACAGCAATGGACCGATCAGTGCGCACACATTGGCCATTGCATTCAATGTGT
>CAWUFW010026118.1:0-36754 GCA_963921515.1 Calotriton arnoldi | reverse complement strand
TCTGTTAGTCAAGTCAAGAATACTTTATTTCGACTCTAAAAGAGCCATAAAAGGTTGTACAAACACAATTTCGTTTTAAAACAACATATCCACATACAAAAAACTTACAGATTTTAAAATGATCAATATCTACTACGAATCTTAAAAGCAGTAAAAAGATAATTTAAAATACAATATATGATCTCAACTGTCCCTAAAGAGAGTAAAAACTCCATTGCCAATTTATAATTCATAATCCCTGCCGAAAGTTATAAAGGGTGAATAAACTGTTTCCTCTCGGGGGTATAAAATCTACAAAAGAGAATAAAGTGCATAGTGCTTTGAGATGAGCAATTGTCACATGGACAAGCAGGGAGTGAGGCAAACCACGTGCCTTGGGTAGGGAAGGCAACTAGACAATGTACAGTTTTTAAACGCAGCCTTGTCAACAAACATTTCCTTCTTTCGTTTAAGTCAGTTTGCAGGTACAGGGCAGGCTCTCTCTGTAGTTGTGGTAGGTGCTCTGGCTGACCAGTCACGCTACATATAGAGCCTGCCCGGACATAACTTTGATAAAAAAGTGACTTTATAGTAACAGATGAAACATTTTTTAACATATCAGGGTTTGAATAGTATTCTGAGACATCCATTTTAACAAAACTCGTTTTAACATACCTAAGCCTTGGTATGTCTAAGCTATTGTCCAGCTTCATACAGTCTGTCAATATTACTCTGTTAGTCACCCTTTCAAGTCAATAATACTAATTTGCTAAGTCCTAAACTCTGCACATACACAATCTAAGGAGTCAATGTGTCTCATGTTTGATTTACCTTTTAGTAAAGTACCCAATATTTGAATACTGAGCAACGTAGGGATGCAAGGAGACTCCGAGATTGGACTGCCCAGAGGACATTACATTCCACCATGTAACTCGGGGTGCAGGGAGTCTGAGGCAAGGAGTCCAGCGAGACAGAGAGTGGGGAACTAGGGAGTCCTCGGACTGACAACCTTGAATACTATGGGCCCAATTCACAAAGCGATTTGCACTTGCAGCTGCAGCCTACGCATGCAAATGACTGGCTATTCGCGGTCCTAAATGCATTTATTCGTACGTGATATTTTGTCTGAGTAAATCCGGCGTCAGAGGCAGGGAGTAAATACCCAGCAAAGTTTTGGAACAGCTCTGAGTAAATCCGGCGTCAGAGGCAGGGAGTAAATACCCAGCAAAGTTTTGGAACAGCAACAAATGCTTGTGCAAGAGTCTCTGCGGGTTATGCACAAACATTTTTAGACCAGTACCCGCCATGGGAATGATCATCGATTCACTGAGTCAAGACAAGGAGTAAATGTCTTTTCAGGGTAGGAATAGGAACAGACCAGCCTACAGTAAGGGTTGGAGCCCATTCCTGGCATGTGACACGTGTCACTCTGTCATGTGGCATATGCCACAGCTCATGTGACATGTGCCACAGCATGTCATAGATTTCTGACATGCTCTTTCATGATTAACTGCAGATAATGCCAGTTGGTGATTTCCAAAGGACTATCTTTCACTCGGCTAAAATAAATAAATAAATAAAATGAAAAACAATATAGAAAGGAATTTTCCAAGGTGGGGGTTTGAACCCTTGTCAAAATGCAAGGTAATCTCTGATACTAACCCCTGTACCATCTGTTCTACTCTTACAGCTTTGGGCGCAAAGCCTTTTTGTCATAGACAGAGAGTGCTGGTCCTTTTTCTATTTCCATGCCATTTTGCTTTTACATGCCACAAATCTACACTTGATTTACGTGATTTATAAACAAAGAGCCCTTCCTTTCTTTCACTCTGACACCTGCCCCATGCATTTCTTTTTCTTACACAACCATTCCCAAAGTCTCATTCCACAAATTAAGGGATTTCTTTCATAGCAAACCTTGCCCCCTTCCACATGCCACAGCATGTCGCAACTGTCTGCAATGCACTGGCTTGACTGAAAAGGCCACAAATCTCCCAGACACTGCTAGGGGTGATTTACAATAGGGCATCTCTCATTTGGGTAAAATAGAAGAAAAATATAAAAAAAATATAAAAATCGAAGTTCCCCAACTAGGGTTTGAACCCTTGTCAAAAAAAGCACTCAGAGCCCCTGCTAGCTACCACTGGACCATCTGTTCTGTGTAGATATTTTTTCTCCAAAGCTTTGGTGTCATGGATGAAGGATGCTGTCCTTTTTCTATTTCCATGTCGTTTTGCTTTTACATGCCACAAATCTACACTTGATTTTCGTGATTTATAAACAAATAGCCCTTCTTTTCTTTCACTCTGGGACTTGCCCCATGCATTTCTTTTTCTTACACAACCATCCCCAAAGTCTTGTTCCCCAAATTAAGGTATTTCTTTCAATGCAAACCATTCCCCCCCTTCCACATGCCACAGCATGTCACAAATGTTTGACATGCACTGACTTGAATAAAGAGGCCACAAATCTCCCAGACACTGATTGGGGTGATTTATATAGGGGCATCTTTCATTTGGGTAAAATAGAAAAAAATGGAAAAGAATATAAAAATCGAATTTCCCAGCTGGTGTTTGGACCCTTGTCAAAAAGCACTCATGCTCACTGTGAGCTACCACTGTACAATCTATTGGACTTATAGGAATATTTGGCCCAAAGCCATTTTGTCATGGAAGGAGTGTGCCCACCTCTCTTTTCTTTCTATGCCATTTTGTTTGTACATGCCACAAATTCTATGTCATGACCGGAGGCTCTGATTATGCTTCTCATTTCTTTACTACATTACCCATGTTTTCCTGTACCACCCATGTCACATGCTCCAATTATATATGAGCTACCCATATAACTGTAGAAGTCACCATTTTGTGTCCTCTTTCTTTGCTGCTTCACAGCCAGATAAGTGCAGTTTAATTCTTTATGCTTGTACTGACGTAATTATAGATATCTCATATCTCTATTTCTAGAATGTTTCTTTTCTATATGCTTGTTATGCCATAATTATAGGTATTTCATACCTCTATTTGCTGTGAATGTCATGCTTTCTACGTGTTGCGGTTCTATGAGGGCAGGAGTGGTAAGGTGACCAATCACCCACTGCATGCGCTATAGCGCTGGGACCCGGCCTTCATTTTCTGAACACTTACGGTGGTTGGACTCCGACGCTGCTTGCTGCCTCAGTGGAGCGGGGAGTGGACAGCGCACATCTCGCTGATGTACGCAGTCCTCTTTTACTTGCGAACAAGGATCAAACAACGCGCATGCGCAGAAATTGAACGCGATGCTCAGGGATATTAATCAGAGCGTTTGCTGGCTGTGGTGAAAGCGGGTTCTCCATGGGGGGAAAAAACATTTTCTTGTGCGGAAAAAAAGATGCTGTTGCTCACTTTGAAAGACATTTTCCTATGATTATACATTATGTACACTAGGTGGCAGTGTCTGTCAGCCTTTGGCAACCCTTAAAGAAATAACATTTACCATGCAGTATCCTATTTAGGGATTTGGAATCGCCTCATTTTTAGGTCTCGCCTAGCGACGCAGCGCATGCGCTGCACGCTTGCGAAATCTATTGTCATCGAATTTGCTTGCGAAGGGGGACAGGAGATGTGCACGCGTATGGACAGGAGATGTGCACGCGTAGGGCTCCCGGCTTTTCATCACAGCGTGCGCATGGCGCGCTTTCACTTTCCCTCCCTCCCCCCCTGTCGGCACCAGATCATCTCGCTCGGAGATCCAGAGGCTGGCAGACAGCGTCTGGCGAGGAGGTAGGCTGGGAGCCTCTGGGTGGAAGGCTGGGGTAGTCATTATGCAGCACTTGTTTATTTAATTTACAAGTGTGTGACACGCATACATACATTATCAGCATGGCGCCCTTTCACGAGCGCCGCGCTGATAATGGTTTAATTGTTGTCTCTTTCCATGCTCCTCCACTCTCTGCTCTCACTCCCCCCTCCCTTCTCCCCCTCCCTCCTTGTTAGGGCAGTGTAACGGGATGCAGCCCTTACGGTCATTTGATCTTTTCCAAGCAGCATGGGACCTACGCTGTAAATTTTACATACTCAGTGCCCGCTTTCACTTTTACATACGAAGCACAACACTCGCCTTAACTTTTAATTACTAATAGCCGCACCCACTTTCACTTTTAAATACTCTGTGCGGGCCCGCTTTCACTTTTAAATACTAAGTGCAGCGTCAGCTGCCTTACTTGGTTATGTGAAGGTAAAGTCTGATGATAAGGAGATGTACCTCTGTTATCGCTGTGTGCTGTTACTTCCTCTGTCTGCACCAAGAGAAGCTCTGCAGCAACAAAGTCAGCAGAACAACTCATACCATTCACAGCACTCTTCCAGATCACCCAAAATCATTCAGCATGGCACGGAGGGTGTTCAGTTTCTGAGCGCTCTGAAAAATACAGCAGCATTTTTTCCATTTCCTTGGCAAGGTTACTCTACCTTTTTTCAACAAGCTTTATTAAAAACAACTAGATGAAAAGTTGCTGGACCCATTAGGTGAGCCGCCAGAGAGGAACCCATTGTTTCTTCTTAAGATCTGTACAATATTATGCTACGCCGGTTCAGTTTTGCTGAAAAACGAGAGAAAAGGAACTTTATATCACTTAAAATACACTAAGCAGGGCTACAACTATCTTCCCTAAGAGCATTTCTCAACTTTGATTTCCTGCTCTTAAAAACGTTTTTGGTTAATAGTCTAAAATGTTCTTTTAAAAACCCTATGTGATGTCACGAGTAAAGCAGCCAGCAGATATTTTGTCTGAAATTGTGGCACTCACTATATCTGTAGTGCAGCTGCATTTTGACTATTTTTCGTCTTTAGAGTTTCTCATTAAATTAAGTTAGGTGTTTATTTTGCCCTTTTCTGCTCCAAATTTTTTTTTTTTTTTAAGATAATCGCCAGGTTCACATTGACCGTGACTGGGAGTTTAGTGCATCCTTCACATTCCTGTAAAGGGCATGTTCTTAACAATAATGCACAGACCGGTAATTGGTTTTGTTTTCACAAGAACATATACATTTTAAAAATGATATAAACTTCACGCTTTATTTTGAACTATAACCTTCGCAGTGCAGTTCTCCCTCGTTTCCCAGTTCCAGCTGTAGTAGCTTATACAATACAGGGTTTTGCTCTGCATCTGTATCTTCTACTCCTGCTTTTATAATTGGGTACAGTACAGAGGACTACATGTCCCTTAATGCAAAGCATATGCCTGGCCTACATGCGCTGCTCATGCATTGATGTGGAAAACATTAATGCTGTATGCAGCTGTTCCTGTGTTACAATTGAAAGCTATTCCTTTGCAGACATTTACATTTTTTTTACCGATGTCTAGCATTATTTCTTCAATGCTTACCTCATATGCCGAAGCGCCTAAAAACAGTCTGTCCCCTCTATCATCCCAAGTCCATTCCCTTTCACCAAACACAGTGACAAATGAAGGGATAGCATACATGTATGACTCGACAACAGGCATAAATCTAACCTTTATGCCTGTGAAGGCATAGTTACCAAGTTTTGACATTACTTATGTCTGACATTTCCATGGGTTCAGTGTGCTTATATGTAACATTCCAAATGCCTTGTGTGTTGATTTCTTTCGAAAAGAGGACACCCGTGTTTCACAAATTAATTACTGCAGTGTTAATAGTATAAAAACTGCCTTAAAATAGTGCAACACTCCTGGGGAACATTTGCTGGGGCAGTGTAGTGCCATAATAACCAATATACAGGAGGTGTCAGTCCAGTTCTATAGTTTCTGGAGTTTGTATATTATACCAGATATATATTTTGGCTACACCACCAGAGTCAAGTGGGAAAATCTGTGTCACTTTTTCAAGGTGCTGACATCAGAGACTAGTTGCACAGGGGAACTCTGCCACACACAGTAAAAAAAAAACCTTATATCTGTGCAAAGTATGTAGTATGGAAATATGGCATGTATGAGAACCCTGGCCAGGCTGCATTCTTGCATTCTGTTCTGATGCCAGAAACAAATTAATCATAGTATACGTTTTACTTTAGTTGTTCGGCGAATAACTCTCTACCTTGGCTAGAGGATCTTTTGCTACCTTTGAGGTAACTCAATACACTGATATATAGTCGTTGCTTATGAGAAGCAAGGTTGTCAGTAACTGCACCCCTTTTACTGCCAGCCTTGCTTCTCATAAGCAATGACTATAAGTACAAAGAGCGTGTTTACGTATCGCTTGCAGGTGTCCAAAACATAAATAAAAGGCATTGTCATTTACAATGCCAATAGCTCAAACTCTCGCAAATGCGAAACCTATTGCATTGCAAATGCTTGTTGATGACTGTGACGAATTGTGTCGAGGACCCAGAGCCCGGCAATCAGCATGCACAAAGGCCAGGTGAAGGAAGTGAAGAGCTTCATCCATGAGCAAAGGCCTCACTGGTTCATGCAAAGGGAGAGCGTCTTGTGCACTTTATCCCTTATTTGGAAAAGATCTTTGGACCCAGTTTACAAACATCTCCAGCAAAAATTAGTCATTGGTCCCTTTATGCTTTGGAGCATGTTAAGAGTAGATCTCGGAATTTAGAAGGATTTCAGGATTATTCTGTGAAATCTAAGGGCACAATGGACGTGTTCGCACTTCTAAACGTTTTGATTTGTTTCTACACGAAGGAAATAGAATTCCTATCTAGAAACCCCACCTACACGTCTATCAATTTTGGAAATGTCCCCTTACCATCGCCTTCCTGAATATGAATTTGCTGCTGTTTTTAACTGTAGAACATTTATGAGCAGTGTGTGGGTAGACCATGACCTGCAAGAAGTTGGTGCACCAACTTATTGGGTGAAAACACACACAAACTCACTTCCAGGAGCAGAGTTGCTTGTAAGGAAAATCTTTCTCGTGTATGATTCTATGACTCAGGAACAGGATGTGTCATTGTAAATACCTTTATTTGTGCAATTAATGTTTACTTTTCCTTGGGTGCACACATCTTGCGAATTGAGACCTTTTTCTCATCTATTCAACTAAGGGCTGGTGTGTTGTACCATAGAAATATGAGGTCCACCCTGATCTTTATTCCTGTACGCAATCTCAGGAAAGGCCAGTGTAGAGCCAGGAGGACTGGATCCAGTCCAGATTTTCAGGATAACCACCAACAATGTAAATCAGCTCCATTTACACTTATTAAATGTAGAAAATATCCTGAAAATCCTTCCTGGGTCTGGCTGTGGCTTTCCCCTTAAGCCCGCTTTGCTACTTCCTTTCACGAGCTCTTAGGTTGGTAGACGCTTTTGCAGTGTCCGAATGCTTCTGTTCTATGCTGGCTGCATCCATTGCCAAGTTTCTTTTTTCCTATCATGTCCTACTTGGATTTTTTTGTCAGTGTTTTTGACATGGTAGGTTTTGTTGAGTGCCAGCTTGGAGGCTATTCTCACTAGGTATTTTTTAGCTAACTATCCAAGTTATGACTTTGTGGTTCTGATTTGTAAATGTATTTATGAGTTCATGGTATTACTGGAGTACTACTGCTGCATTGTACTGATAAGTGTACTCCTCTGTGATGTGGCTCCAGAATGCCCAACTCCCTATTAGTAAAAGTGCAAAGAGGGCACTGTCCTCTCTGTTTGTATTAACTTATGTGAGTATTCACAGATTATTCCCATTTTAGAAGTTTTAGGGCTGGATCAAAAAGATATTAAAGAGTCTGTGAAGTGCTACTACACAGGGGTGTGAGTACCTTTGGTGCAGTAGGTGTAGTGGCACCGGGGCTCACAGCCCTGAAGGGCCAATTGAACCCTGTAAATTGCTGTATTTCACTATCCCAACTGCACTCCAAGGGCAAATTATCCTTGCTTGCACCATGGCCCATGCATCCTTGCAGCGCTACTGCTACTACATATGTACCACTCCATGTACTCATGAATAAGTTTGTCAGTTGGCCTCTGTGTGTTTCAGCACTATGCTGCTATACCTCTGTCACGTCTGCTGATCCGCATTAGTTTAATCTCCACAGATTGCTTGCAAGCAAATGCAATGCTTTTGATGGTGTTTGTTGTCTTGCACCTGATTTGGATTTAACCCCGCACCATCGCTCCCTTTGAATGATCAGTGTTTATTATTACAATGGTATATTTTTTATGGGTGGATTTATTGGAGTGATTCACGGAGCTGCTTTCCTTTATGCTTCAGTGTGTTTGCCTCTCATAAACAATTGATTCTCAAAATAAGTCATACATTTGCTCCCACACTGAGACACTCGCACCGGAGCAAATTTTATTTTTGCAGATTTTTATAGCACGAACTCGACCCAAAGGTATTGGAGTGCTTTACATGACCACCAGTTACATTACACAACGACACATTCATTTCTTGGCAGGAACGGGGAGATTACGTGATTTGCCCAGAATCACAGGAAGTTGAGCCGATGCTGAGACTCGAACCTGGTTCCCCAGCTCCAAAGTCGGCAGTTCTGGCCATAAGCCCACAACCTCATCTCTCCCCAAATATACCACGTGTAGGAATTCATGGGTTCTCCTGCAGGAGGTCTGGAAGCTGCGCCAGTCAAAGACTTCGGGAAAACTGCCCTGAATTCTTAGTTATGCCTGAGTATTGAAATGTCTGCTGGTGTAATTGCACATGGAGTACAAAGTCACTTTTAAGCAGAGGCTCAATTTAGTTTTCTTTTTATCAGAGGAAAGGTATATTTTTGCCTTTAAGAAACCCCTTATTGAGAGCCGAACCTAAGTCGTGGCTCTCTAAGACATTTTTCTCCATTCAGGGGGAGAAAGGAGGTCACTCAGACCTGTCTAAAGTCTTGTAAGTATCCTGCCACATAAAAAATAGACCGGGTCAGAGATACAGACAAGGCTAGTCACTTTGCTGAAGACTCCAGTCCCCATTTGTTGGCATTATCCAATTGTAACTTTTTAAAAAGCTTATGTCCTTATAGGGTAGTTGTTATATATTCTCATACGCTGAACGAAAATTCGGGAACTCTAGCCCGTTTGTTGTTTACTGGGTACAGTATGTGCTCCACCTACAACAGAGCAAGCATCATCGAATAAAAACATTTCTAGCTTTCGCAACAAGAATTTTCAATTCTGTTAAGGACACGGAGGCAAGGGGTATGCTCTCTTTCTTTACTGCCAAAACCACAGCAGCCAATCAAAACATTTATAAACAAAAGTATGAATCCCATTAGTATTAAACACACCCACTACCCCAACTTCCTTTCCAGTCCAGCAATCATAGCTTCTCTATGTCCACAAAACCGAGAAAGACCTTGTTGCGGCCTCTTTCTTCGCCAGGCCAGTCTAATCATCAGCAAAGATGAAGCCAAGTAACAACTCCAAGATCAGCAACAGAACCAATAACTGTCTGGATTTCAGTCTACAGGACAGCAACAGAGTTTACTCCCACTACCCCTCTGCATAACAAGAGGCAGGACACCAAAAGGAATCACTGCTTTTGCTCCGAACTTGCAACAAGAGGAAAATTTAACCAAAGCCAAAACTACGCTCATAATCAGAGTGGGTAAATTGAAACAATACAGAAATACCAACAACAATACATATAACTCAATCTATCAATAGTATACAATAGTATACTCTCCACCATAAACACAGGTTGGGATAATCCTCGCCTCCATGTCCTTAATAGAATCAAAAATTCTTGTCCCGAAAGCTAGAATATTTTTTATTCTATGTCAGGACTTGAGGCTCAGATTTTGCTAGTTCAAAGCTGATTAACAACCACATTTGACATATAAACATATGGTTTATAATAGGACTGCCTAAATGTTGAGTCCGAGGATCAGTCAGTCACTCTCAAGATGTCCTCAAGCTGAGAACCCTAAGAGAGAGCCTTAGAGGCCTTAGCTTCACGAACAGAATGTGCCCCAAACGTGCTAACATCAATACCTGCCTCAGCAATAACCCATCCGACTCACCCAGCCAGCGTCACGGCTGCCACAGGCTTATAAGGTTTTTGCACAGCAGTTAAAAGTTGACCTTTAGGATCAGAGTGCAATAATCCGATGCATAAATGTCTGAAACACTCCGACAGGACACCAGACAAAGCAACATAGCAAACTTAGCAGACAGTTGCTTCCTAGACAAGGACTCATTGTCCGGCCATCTGTGAAACAACCTCAGAACCAAATTGACGTCACATAACTGCTCATAATGAGGATTTGGAGGATTGGACACTCTAATACCTTTGAGCAACTTGCAAACCAATGGGTGAGCCTCAACTGGTTTACCATGAATATGGTACTGACCAGCTGAGACAGCTGATCAGAAATTATTTACTGACCTGTACCAACAAGCCTCTTCTAGCTCGCACAGCTAGGAAATTCAAGTTGTCCATCAAATCTGCTGCTATGGTATACAAATACTGTTCCACGCACTAACCCTTTCAGATACTCCAAGTGGCCTTATATTGCTTGTGAGTGGAGGGGGCCCATGCTCATTGGAGGTATGTAAAGTCTGTCCAGAAATTCCTGGCACAAAACAACTTTGCCGGTAACCTTCCACTCCATGCGAGGTAAACAGTGTTGCAATATCAGAGGATGAAGGTCCCCCAGGGGTTCCTGCAGGAGTTCTGGGAACATCGGCAGAGCAATCGACATTTGAAGAAGAACCGGGAACCATGGTTGTGCCCCCCAAATTGAGGTTACCAGGACCACTGTCAACCCCTATCACTTACATGCACCACCACTCTTGCGATCACAGCGAAGGGGCGAAAGATGTACAACAGCCTCTTGGACCAGTCCTGTAGAAACGCGTCCATCGCTTTTGCAAAGGGATCTGGCCTCCAACTGAAGAAAGCCGGAAGTTGGTGATTCAGTTGGGACACAAACAGCACAATCACACAAGGCCTGAGAAGAGTCTGAATCCACTGAAACATGAGAGGGTGCAGCTTCAAGTTGCTTCCATCAGTGAAGAACCTGGAATTCCAGTCTGCTACGATGTTCTTCTGCCCTGGGAGATACTGTGCAATCACCGAAATGTGATGTTTCAGGTAGAAGTGCCAAAAATCTTTGCTGATCTCTGCTAGCAACCTGGACTTGGTGCCTTCCAGTTTGTTGATATACCTGACCACAGAGATGCTATCCATTCGCAGCAGGATACAACAATTGTTCTTCTGAGGCGAAAGCATTTGAATAGCAAAAACACCTGCCAAAAGCTCCAGACAATATATGTGAAGATACGATTTGTGAGGAGCCCAATGACCCCAGTGGAGATATCTCCGCATCTGGCACCCCAACCCCATCTGCTGGCATCAGATTCGATCACCATGTCTGGTAGTACGCCAAAGATAGCCCTGCCGTTCCACGCATCCATGTGCATCAGACGCCAGTTCAATTCTTACCTGGTGTCTTCGGAAAGGGGAATCTGAGTGTTTTACAAGAGGCCGTTGCGGAAATGCCTGATCTTCAGACATTGAAGAGCCCTGTGATGAAGAGGGTCCGGAAATATGGCCAGAATGGAGGATGCCAGAAGCCCGACGATCCTCCCCATCGTCCGCAAAGATATCAATTGTTTTCTCAACATAGATCTCAAGACCTTCTTGATGTCTTTTAATTTCTGGGAGAGAAGCTGAAGAAGCACATTGACTGAGTTGACCTGGAACCCCAGGAACTCTATTTTCTGGGTTGATTCTCTGAATCTATGAAAGCCATTTCTTGTTGGGAAAAAAGGAGAGGTTGAGTGGGAGTCAGCTGGGATGGACAACCTACCAGTTCTAAATGGACACCCATAACTGTCTCCAGAACCCACGGATTGTGGTGATCTGTCGCCAATTGTGAACAAACATTTGAGTTCTGCCCCCTAGACACACTTGAGATAAAGGGATACTGCTTACTGGTGAAACTTGAGGATGTGGAGACCTGGAATGACCCCCTGAAAGAGCCCCTGCTATGTCTTCCACTGGCGAAGTGCGGCTGATATAGAAAGAAGCCTGCCCCCCTGGTAACATCTTGCCCGCTTCCCCTCCTGGGGTACCCAAATCCTCGAAGGAGTCTTGAACAAATCCTTGGCCTGGCAAGTGGCCCCTGCTTTGCCTGGCCCTGGCAAAATGTTTGTTTGGAAAACTTTCATAGGAAACACCTGAACATTGTCAAGGTCTGTGAAGGTGTTAACAAACTTGTCAATGTCCTTGACAAACTTTTTCCAGACAGGAGGCCATCAGCGGTGGGGCCAGCATCACCAGTGGCCAAGTCTACCAACTTGGGATCAATGCGCAAAAGGAGGGATTTCTGGGGTCCAAGGGGATGGCACAGTTGGAGGTTCCCAGGAAGCAAATCGCCCTTTGCCACCCACCTGCCGGGATCTCCAGATCTATCGAGGCACTCTTGCACCTCAGGAGCATCTACAAAACTTTTGCCGTGGAACCAGCGAGGCCCAAGAGGTTATATTGGCACACTTTCCATGCCCTATCAATAACCTTTTCTGGGTCTCTGGCATATTTCTTCAAACCTGCTGCATGCTGGGGTCTATGTTTGGGGTACAGACTGTCTTGCCCGGGAGGTCATGTCTGGAACACTTTATCAAAACCTTTTCTGAGATGATGCTGCATATACTCTGCCATACAATCAAAAAGAGGGGAGGTAGAGGTTAAGGTTAGGTTCACCCTCCTTACTGAATGCAGTTCCACAACATCCGGAATACCGGAATTAGAAACCTAACCATAGGAAGAACAGGGATTCCACTGAACATGTGGGGAAAAACCCTCTTTCCAGAAAGAAAAATTATTTTCTAGAGTCCCCTCACCCACCAGGGTTACCCCTAGGTGGCATGCTTCATCATTTGGGTCCTCTCAATCCGCTGCGGATTGAGGCGTGCTGCGACTTGCGAACTACGTAGGAGCACTTGGTTTTTGGAAAATATGTGTGGTGCAGTGATGTGGAGTGGGAAAAATAGATTAAAAATACCTAGCTAGTGAGCTAATATTTTATTCCTGCTCCTAGTCTGTATGTTTTAAAATCAGGGGTTAGTACTAGGAAAAGACCTAACTGTTATGAGTATGGAGTCCCTAGTACTGGGTCGACATGTTTCGAGCTTTCCCCTAAAGCTCTTCTTCAGGACCACACGAGGGCCAGCCCCGTGCGTACCACTTTTGACAGGAAACTACTAGTTACTGAAGGATTTACAGAACATATAAGGGGGTGGACCCGGCAGTTCTATGACATGAATAGGTTCAGCACATCTAGGGAGAATGTCTGGGACGCATTTAAGGCAGGTCTTAGGGGAGATAATTAGCTTTGTGGGGTCTAATAGGAAAAAGCAGAGAGGTAGTAGACACACTTATGAAGGAGCTAAGCAAATATGAGGAAGAACATACGTCAGCTATAGTACAAACACAGCTGGAGCTTCAGGGACAGCTAGAGCTAAAAGTCATTAGCGTTAAGGCCAAAATCAATGGGTTTTATAATAGTATAATTGCAAAAAATTCCAAACTTCCAGGCGGGATAACTATGAGTATGGGGAGATGACTGGGAAACACTTGGCACTCCGCATAAACAAAGGGCGATGGCAAATAATATTCTAAGGATGAGGGGGAAGGATGGCCATATAGTTACTGAGCCCCAAGATATAATTAGCATATTCGCTGAATTCTATCAAGACTTGTATCAATCCAGGGACTGTGTAGCACCTACAATAGAAACGGCAGGTGCACCCCCACTGATCCAGGAGCTAGAGGATGATATTTCATTGACGGAGGTAATGGAGGCACTCCAGTTGATGGCTTCGGGTAAGGCGGCGGGCCCAGACGGGATACCAATCGAGATTTATAAAACATTACAGACAGAATTAGCCCCTCTGCTACTGGACTTATTTTTAGCTGTACATCAAAAGGAATCCCCCTCAATCCTGGCAGGAGACTAATATAGTTATCTTCTTAAAGAAGGGAAAGGCTCCAGAAGATCCAGCCTCATACAGACCCATATCACTAATAAACACTGATGAAAAGTTGTATTCTAAGATCATTGCACGAAGACTATCCAATATTATCGCGCCCCTAGTAAGCCCATGGCAACATGGCTTCATCCCGGGCAGAGGGACGGTGGACCATGTTCGCCGGGTAATTTCATTATTTAACATTGCGGAAGAAACAGGTGAGCGTATGTCCCTGATATTGCTAGATGCGCAGAAAGCGTTTGATCAGGTAGAATGGGAGTTTCTATGGAAGTGCTTACAATTTAAGGGGTTTGGGCCTCGTATACTAACCGCCCTCCAAGCTATGTATGTACAATCGTATGCCAAAATACAACTAATGGGGAAGGAATCGGGAAAGGTTAAGATCGGGCGAGGTACAAGGCAAGGGTGCCCCTGCTCCCTATACTCTTCGCGATATATATAGATCCTTTAATAAGATCATTTTTAGGCGATGAGGCAATTAAACCAATGGTGGTCAGGGGTCACAATACCAAGGTGTTAGCATATGCTGACAACATCGCAATCGTCACCCCTGACCCATCAGTGGCAATAGGAAGAATTGAAGCTCTAGCCTTGGAATTTGGTAGACAGTCAGGCTATGGTTTAAACACAGATAAAACGAAAATAGTCTGTACCAAATCTGTGGTATTTCAGGACCCACGGAGGGTTGAGGCCGCCACTTACTTAGGAATAACCATCTCAGCGGAAGTTGGGGTAATCTGGGATATCAACTCAGAACCCTTATTGAAGAAGATAGGGGCGATCTAAAGAAAATGGATAATTTACATCTTTCCATAATCGGAAGAGCAAATGTCATAAAAATGACAATGTTTCCAAAAATCTTCTATCTATTTCGGAGCATACCAATCGAACCTCCGAACGCCTTTTTTAAAAACACAGAGGGGATGTTTTCACAATTTATATGGGGATACAAAAGATAAGAAGATCATTGAAGTTAATGACCTTCCCACAAGATCGAGGGTCTGGCTGTACCAAATCTGTTATATTACTATTGGGCTATTATGCTGCAGCAAATGACTATGTTATTTAGGCCAAAGACTCGGGACGCAATAACTATAGTAGACTTAGAAAGGGAATCCCGCCCTCTATTTACGAATTAGCTATTGGAGACGCGGCACAAGGAATAATGCTCAGGCGATTGGAGGGGAATTACTATAAGAGAACCCGTTTTAAACCTTTAATAGCAGCCTGGAGTGTGTGGCGAAAATCTGGTAAACATCTTAAAATCCCAAAAATACAGCGGTATCTGTCCTTATGGCGGTCATCTTCTATTTTAGCCCCTCTGTACGACAATCTAGGCAGAACATGGGAACAGGCAGAAATTAATAAAATGGGAGATATCGTTAATATGACTGGAGTCCTGTCATTTGGCGAGCTACAGGAACGATACGGGGTTGACCCTAAGACACTGTTTAAATACATTCAAATAAGAGAGGCAATCCAGCCGTTAGTATCACAGCTCACTAATTTAGATTGTATTCCGCTTTTAGAGAACTTAACTCATGGGCAGCCCCGAGTCAAGGATCTATATACAATGTTGATGGACGCTAATCCAGACGATATAGTAAGGATAGAAAGTGGTAGGGCTAATAAGCTGAATAATCAGGATGTGGATCTGTGCAGAGCTCTGAAATTATCGAATACGTTATTATTATCAGCTAACCTCAAGGCTCAACACTTTAAAACATTGTTTAGTCTCTACTATACACTGGCTAAACTATGGGCATGGGGACACAGAGAAACCAATAACTGCCCAAGATGTGGTCAGGGTCCCGCAGACATGGTTCATAAGTTTTCTGAATGTGGTAGATTGAACGTACTGAAAGATGGGATTGAATTTTTTTGCAGCATAATATAGGCCGGAGGGTCCCTTTAACTTCAACTTTGCTGATAATTGGGTATGATGAAACCTTACAGCTGGAACTGACCGAAGTTTATTTCTGTTTTATGGTGACAGCTATGGTTCGGCTAATGATAGCCTCAAAATGGAAGGATGAAGACCCTCCGACATTCCAGGCATGGTATGCTAGACTTTTCCACGTCTATAACCTGGAAATGGCATTGTACAAGTGCAAAGGTAGGAAAGCGAAGAAAAGGGGTCTTCAAATCTGGGGTTGCTACTGTATCAGTAGAGTGAATAGAATTTAGAATGAATTCTGTACAAATTGTTCGAAAATGTTATATTCTGATATGTATTTTCACATGTAAATTTGTGCTTTCTTATGTAACTGATTATAATTTCTGCTGTCCTGAAGAATAAAAAAAAAAAAAAGGAAATGTGGGGTGCTACCACAGTTCAAATAAGGAGTTAAAGGAGAGAGAGAGAGAGAGCGAGAGACAAAGAGAGAGAGAGAGAGAGAGAGAGAGACTGATGAAGTCTAAAAGAAAAGAAACCTTTTATCTTTGCAAAGCTGTTAAACCAAAGACAGTTGTGTTGGTGATTTAGTAAACAACAAGTTGAACCGGAAGGAGTCAGAGCATCTCACGCTTAAGCAAATCTTACATTGTAACTAAATTATTTCAGAATGCAGCCAAAATGGATGATGGGAGCATTTGGAATTTCTACTGGATTGTAGTTGTTGGCTGATTTATCTAAATGATCACCTTTGGGGATTTATTTCCTATTCTGTTCTGTTTGAGGGGGAAGGGTATGTGGTATTGCGGTATTAAAGTTATGTAGAGTGTTTTCCTTGTTTATTTCCTTTTTATATTTCCTCTTATTAGGTTTATGATAAATTCTGTTTCCGTGATCTTTGTAGAATGTTTATGTTTGAGAGGAGACAGTGAATGGCAGTTACCAGGTGCTACCTGACTACTGTGCCTGGAGGTTCTTCTTCTGGATAAATAAACCTTGTGAAATCATTCTTGTGACATCGGCATATTTGTTACTTCAGAGGCATTCCACCTAAAATGATTAAATGGCTGCAGAACTGAAAAAGTAAAATGGATTAGCCATTTTGACTTTTATGATCCCTATGGTCGGCTTATAGTAGACTGTTGTATTATGTATTAGGCTAGCAGGGAGTGCAAATTCCACTGTTTCCTTGCTCAGCGATTGAAGGTAGGCTGCACTGCTGTACCTTTAAAAATATTTATAAATTATATGGGGATGTAAAAGTTTGAAACAGGGAAGAATGTTCAGATGTGGATACATACTCACATGTATAGATTTTTTTATTATAAGGGATTACTGTAAGTGACTGAAATATATTTCACTTAATGGAATAAATTATGATTAATATTATTGGAGAAACCTGACAGAAGAATGCAGTGCATCTCACTGTGTGGATAAGGTGGTGGGTGTGATGCTTTTAAGTCCTGAAGAAAGCATAGGATCAGGTTGCCCCACATATTGCTGTAACATGTCAATTCATAAGGAAAGTTCCATGTACTCTCCTAAAAGTTACATACAACCAGTTTGGGCTGCAATTACACAGTCTTTCTTAATTTGTTAGGTCTAGCTTGGCACTGCAGCTATCTACAAGATCTACAAATAATTTTTAAAATGGATAGCCCTGAAGACCTCTGTAATTCACATCTCGATGAGTGCCTTCGTGTCGTGAACACATGGATGATGAACAACCATCTAAAGCTCAATACCACAAAGACAGAGATTATGACCTGCAGGCAATGCAAAAGTACCAGCCTACCGCCATATGTCCTAGGGAACGTCAAGCCCCTCCTACAACATTAATGGAAGTTAGAAACCTAGGAGTAACTATGGATTCGTACCTATCCTTGATACCCCATGCTAACAACGTCACAAACAGTGCCTTCTACATGATGAAAACACTATGTCGCATCTTCCCATACCTTGCACGGCAGCATAAACTGCAAGCCATCCTCACACTCGTAATCTCCAAGCTTGACTACGCCAACAGCCTATACTTTTGTGCAACCCCTTTCATCATACACAAAAAACACCCATCCAAAATGCTGCTGCAAGACTTTTCTCCACATTCACCCAAGAGAATGCCTGACTCCAGTCCAGTCTTGCAATCGTTCCACTGGCTACCTGTAGCCGAGAGGGGCAATATCCAAGGCAGTCTGCATTGTCCAGTCTCTCCCAAGGAAAAGTAGCACTATACCTGTGTTACAAAGGGAAAAACGCTGAGCAGTACAATGGAATTCTTTATTCACCTCTCCACCACCACAGGCTCCAGGTAGCTGGAGTCAGCTGTAGAATCTTCAGGTCATAACAGTTATGGTACATTCCAAAAGGGCTCGGACAGGAGGGGAGATGGAATGTACCAAATACATAGATTATAACACACCTCCCATGCAAGGGAAGAAAAACTGAGTAGAAACATCATGCAGAAAGACACAAAAGAAAAGTAAAGAGAATGGAGCCAGGGGGCAAAGGAAAAACAGGAAATGGAAAGAAAAGAAAAGAAAAGAAAAGAAGGGCAATAAACAGGGGAAAGCAAAAAGAGGTCACTTTTTACAGTAGTCATTTTGCCAAACAGGAGAAAATGTAGTTCTCTGGGTTCTCCTGGGAACATTAGGAGTTGTGTCCATAACAGCATTACCACGAACTGTGTGTACACCGGGCACAACAGTGGACATGTGAGGAACAATCTTGTTCATACCCCAGGTTTGACCATTTTCGAGATGCACAACATTCCTGCCTACCTTAGCTATTCTGATTGGATCAGAATACCTGGAAACATCCTTCCTCCATGGTTTAGGAAGACCAATCCCCCTCATGGAAGACTGAGAGTTTCACATGTTTGGTTTGGTCATATCTGCTTTTGTACTTGTTGTGGTGATTAGCAATTCTTCTAGAGATGTCACTCCTGTCTACAGCACACACACCCTTGTTCATTAACCAAGTAGCAGATAGTTTGGTCTTAGCGACTCTATCCTTGAGTGATGTGAAAGGGTAGAGTCACAATTAGGCGTAGTGTGATACATCCACAAAGTGTCACGTAGGGCATCTACGGCAGGAATACTTAATGATTCAGCCCTTTGCAAACACTCTTTAATCATACAATTCATCCTTTCTACTAATCCATTTGCCCGAGGGCAAAATAACGCATGATCTTGTGGTGTACAATTTGAAGATCAGACAAAAACTCTTTCATGGCTTCCGAAGTAAACTGTACCCCATTGTCCGTCACTAAAATGTCCGGGACACCTTCTTCAAAAAATGCTCCTTTTAAGAACTGGATAAGGGCATTGGTATTGATTTGATGTACACATTTGAACACTACCCAGCGAGTGTGATAGTCCACCAACACAAGGACGAATCGCTCATTCAGCATTTTAAGATTCAGGGGGCCAATAATATCGAGCGCTAACTTAGACCAAGGGCTATCCGGGACCTCCACAGGTGATATGGGCCGTTTCCTAGCCTGGTGGGTTTTGTCACTCACTCTGCACTCCATAAAGTCTCTCATCTTGGCCTCCACCATGGTATCCATGCCCGGCCACTAGTAATCAAGGCTTATTTTATTTTTTGTAAGGCTACGCCCTAAATGTCCCTCATGTGCCAACTCCACAATTATTTCCTTAGTTTCTCTGGCGGAACAATTTTCTCGCCCCTTCACACAGTGCTCCCCTGAATACTCAGCTCAAACCTTACATCCCAGTATTTAGACAACAAAGGAGGAATTACATTTTTAACAGGCCAACCATTTCTTATATATTCTTTCAATGAAACTAACTTCATGTCAGATATTCATTCCACTCTTCCTTATTCAAGCTTGTCAATTTAAGAACAACATAATTGCCTTCCTTGATGTTAGTTTCTTCGTCCACCATCATAGGAGAGTGGGACAAAAAATCTGCAACTATGTGCTGTGCCCCTGGTAAGTACTTCACCTTACAATTGTACTTTTCCAGCTCTAGGATCCATCTAGCTATCCTGGGTATGGTTCTGGCTGATCCCTTAGTGGTGAAAGCGTACACTAAGGGCTTATGGTCAGTTTTTATGGTAAAAGGTATTCCCCATAGAAGGAATTTGAAGTGTCTCACCACCCAAAAACATGCAAGAGCCTCTTCTTCAACAACCGAATAGTTCTTCTTAGCTCCTTTTAGAGCTCTAAAGGCAAAAGCAACAACTTGCTCATTTCCGTCCACCCAATGAGTCAAACTGGCCCCTAAACCTTTGTTATTAGCATCTGTGCTCAAAACAGTAGGTTTAGCAGGATCAAATCTGCCCAGGGAGGGAGCTGCAACAATACCAGCCTTCCCAGAACTAAAAGCATCATGGCACTCTTTGCTCCAATTGAATGGGGCTTTGGCTTTTAGTAAACCCTGCAAAGGTTCCACCATACTGGCATAGTTCTTTACAAATTTAGAATAGTACTCCGACAGTCCCAAAAAGGATTTAAGATCCTCTGTATTGGTTGGAGGGACTGTGTCCTGAATGGCCTTCACTAAGTTCAACTTCGGTTTTATGCCGTCCTGTGAAATGGTGTGTCCAAGTATTCTACAGTCCCCACCCCAATACAACATTTTTCCTTCTTAAGAGTGAGCCCTGCCTTTTGTAAATTTGTTAACACCCTCCTAAGCATTATGTTGTGTTCTTCCACATCCTTGCCATGGACGAGGATGTCGTCTTGGAAACATAAAGTTCCTGGGATGTCTCTGAAAACATGTTGCATGATCCTCTGAAAAGCGGCCGCAGCAGATGCCAGACCAAAAGGCATGCATAGGTACTGGAACGCACCTAGAGGAGTGACAAAAGTAGTGAGGTGGCGTGAATTAGGGCTGGGCGTAGTTCGCGTAGTAGCGCTACGCGGGCTACGCAAGTGCACTTCGCACTACGCGAGCTACGCATAGCTACGCGAACTGCGTAGTGCACTGTGCAAAATGCTGTTCGCACTGATTACACAGTGCCGGATGCTTGTCCGCACTGTGCAATCATTGCAAACGGCTTCTTGCACAGTGCAAGCGAGTCAGTTTTCTGCCGCTCGAGTAGATTTCTACTCGAGCGGCAGCTTTCTCAATGCGGACTGGTAGTTTCTCATCGCGAGCGGTCGCGAGCATACGCGACCACTCGCAATGAGAAACCTGACCTCCCGCGTTGAGAATCTCGCCGGGAGGTTTATTTTCCACGCTCGCGATCGGCAACTTGATGTTGCTGATCGCGAACGAGGAAAAAGTCTCGCCGGGATGTCATTTTGCTTGCTCGCGGTCGCCAACTTGACGTTGAGGACCGCGAGCAAGCAAAAAATGACCGCTAGCTACATGCAATTCGTGTAGTGCGAAGTAGCGCAAACTTCGCAAACTACGCGAGCGTAGCGTAGTACTTCGCCCAGGCCTAGCGTGAATCCGGATGCAACTCTACCTTGTTGTGTAGTTCCTATATAACCTATACAGGATCTCAGCATTTTGGATAACATAAACTGTGGGATTGGTGGCAGACTGATTCCGTGCACCCCCACCGGATACATTAGCCTATCTGTATTAGCTAGCTCACAGTGCCACTATAATCTCCTCTTCCCAAGGAGAGAATAGATTCTGGCAACCTCAGAACATGACAACCCTGATCTCTCAGAATTGTGGAAACAATATACTACCTTTCGCTCAGTCACTCGTGCTCACTTAGTTTGTCTCAGAGAGTTACACAGAATAAACAGGCTGGTAGTTTTCAATAAGTATTTATTGAACAGTTGTTATTCTAGTGTAGAATAGATGAGCTGCAACAACCATTAGACAGTAGCAGAGATATATGATTAGCAGTACTATGAAAGTAAAGGGATGGTAAAGTTCTACCATCTTGAAGAAATCATGAATATATACAAGTACATAAAACACATGATAAAAAGTGCGTACTCCTACGATGCCTCCCTAACTAGATGTACCTAAATGTACCTAGCATCTGTGTAGGTGTTATGCCAAGAATCCCTCTAGGATCTAGTCAATCCCATTACCTGAGAATGAGAGAATATGGGACTCCGTCCTGGTCTCGAGTTGGACACCCCGCGATGGATGTTAGACCACTGCGAGCTGGAGTGTCTGCATGCAGGAACCTCAGCGTCTCTGGTCAGTGTGTCAGCCGGGAAGTCTCGGTCTCCTCTGTCCTTGAAAATGAAATGAAATGAAAATGGGTTCTTATAAAGCGCATGGCTACCCGGAAGCGTCCCAGTGCTGAGCGGAACCAGAGTGAACAGCCAGAGTTATGGGAAAAGCCAGGTCTTCAGACATTTACGGAAAATGAGGTGGTTGGGTTCCCTCCGGAGGTGCGGTGGGAGGGTGTTCCAGAGCTTGGGGCGGCACTATATGAGAAGAGCCTGCCCCCGCTTCTGGCTCTCTTGATTCTGGGCACTTCTGCCAGATGGAGCGTATCGGAGTGGAGGCTTCTGGAGGCTTTGTACGTGCGGATCAGGGTTTTGATAATGGGTGGTCCATTCCCTTCTAGAGACTTATGGGCCACACAGAGGGCCTTGAACTTGATTCTCTCCTGCACCGGGAGCCAGTGCAGGGAGCGCAGAGCGGGCTTTGCAGAACAGCGATGGTTAGTGCCGGTAAGCAATCGTGCCGCCGAGTTCTGAACAATCTGAAGTCTCGCGACTACTGAGTTGGGGGCCCCCAAATATAGGGTGTTACCAAAATCTATTCTGGACAGGATCAGAGCCTGTATCAATAACTTTTTGCTCGGAACGGATCATTTTAAGCAAACCGTAGCATGTGGCGACTGTCTTCCTCGCTTGGGTTTTAAAGGAGAGGTCTTGGTCTAGCCAAATGCCTAGGCTCTTTATTTCAGATTTTGGGACTGGGGCCCTGCCCATGCAGTCTGGCCAGAGGGCATTAAGATTAACATTTAGGTGATTACCAAGCAACATCAGCTCGGTTTTGTCGCCATTAAGTTTGAGATGAGAGAGACTCATCCATTTAGCCACTTCCTTCAGATAGGAGTGTAGGTCAATGGGCGACTGGTCGGCTTGATTCAGTGCTACGACCAGCTGCGTGTCGTCAGCATAAGACACTATGTGGATCCTGAAAGGGGCGACGATGTCCGCCAGAGGGGCCATATAAACGTTAAAAAGCGTTGGGCTCAGGGAGGAGCCCTGGGGGACTCCACACTGCAAGGACAATAGATCTGAGGTGATGTTATTTTCGAACACCTGAAAGAACCTTCCTTCCAGGAAAGATTGAAGCCAGGAGAGAGCTTGGCCTGACACTCCTACCTTCCTGAGACGATGAACCAGACCTTCTAAGCAAGATGTGCTGTATATATACCCATAGGTCTCCCCAGGGGTCCTACCTTGCTGTGTTACTGTGTCGGCCTAAAGGATGACGTTGGGCCTGAACTTTATACAGAGATATTATACAGAAGATGTTCATCCTGCTGTTAGTCCTGCTGTGCTTCCAAGAAGCCTCATGCATAATGTATGAGATTCGAACTAGGGGAAACCCGCGTTCTGAATACAGTGTCGTATCTAGGTAAAAGGTCAGTCCCTAAGAACCGTTATGTATGTAATGTAGGGAAGAATATAGGTGAAAGGTTGCAATGTCACCTGCTCCTATATAGGGTACCTATATGGAATATAACAACCTGGTGGTACGCAGGAGAGAGATCCAAAACACTAAAACAACTTGCACCCTTAATCAAGGTAAGTATTTCATGGATGCGTGGCAGGGGATGCCTGTCCACCCATATGTTATTGTTGAGGTCTCTTAAATCAATGCAAAGCCGTACACCATTGTTGGAAGCCTTGGCAGCAAGGACAATAGGAGCCAACCACTGAGAGCTTTCGATAGGCTCAATAACTCCCAAGACCAACAACCTGTCTAACTCCTCTCTCAAGGGGGCATGCATCAAATGAGGAATGGGCCTGACTTTATGTGCAATGGACTTTGCCTTAGATTTGAGTTTGATGCAATGTTGATAATCCTTAAGCAAACCCAGCTTATCAGTGAATACATCAGGAAAATCACTGCAGACATCCTTACCACCCACCAACGGATCAACCAAAAGTACCTGATCAGGACTGTTAGGTTCTAATTTAATTCCTAGCTCCTTTTGGTGCCTCCAACCTAGTAAGCTAGATCCCTTCTCTGTGACATAGATTTTACCCACAGTGTTCCTACCTGTAAATCTGATTTCCATGGTTGTCATACCCAATAACGGTATAGGGTCACCATTGTACCCACCTGGTTTGATATCTGGCATGTGTAGGCTCTTTTAGAGGCAAGGAAATAACTTTGCAAAAAGATTTACATCCACCAAGGTATAAGGGGAGCATGAATCTGCCAACACCATGACCGGTTTGTTGTCTAAGGTGATACTACAAGAAGGGAAACTCATTGTCTCATTGCCACCACCCTGCAATTGGAAAACCTGTTTTGTTTAAAGTGAACTGTCTTTTTCTAAAGTTAAAACAGGTTTGGGGCACTGCTTATTACACACCCTTGCTAAATGGCCCCTTTTGCCACACTTGTGGCACACTACTACTCTGGCTTGACAGGAAAAAGTGTTGGCCAGAGGATTTGGACTCCCACAACAATAGCATTTGAGTTTGCTACTACACGATACCTGATTCAAATTTGTATTCCTATTTTCTTTCCCAGTAACTTGTTTATTAATGACATATATCACAGTATGACTGTCACCGCCTTGTTTCATTTCCTTCATACAGTCAGCGGTATGCTCAATGCCTACAGCAATGTCAACAGCTTCTTTAAGATCCGGGTTGACCACTAAAAGTCTCTCTTGAATCTTGGAGTTGTTGGTAAACGTTACCAATTGATCTCTGATGAGGGAATCCATTAAACTTTCAAATACACATGTGTTAGCTAACCCCTTCAACGCAGCAATGTATGACTTTACTTTTTCACTCTTCCCTTGTACTCTCGAAAACAACTTGTGTCTTTCCAACACACATTTATTTTTTCCTAAACATGCTTTCCCAATTCGTTTAACACTACATTGTAAACATTCTCATTGCCATCACTTTCTTCTTCATCATCTTGAGAAGATAATAAAATGTTGTCATATGTTTTGCGACCCTCAACACCCAAATTATGGAGCAGGGTGTGTAGCTTACGCAATGGAGAAAACTTCTCCCCTCAAATAGCTATGAGGTAAGATTCCAAAAGACCTTTCCACTGTTTCCATGGTAGATTAGGTTCTCCGTCTTCATTTAGAAAAGGAGGTGGTTGCGACATACTTGCTGCAGCCATAGCGATAGGAGAAAGAAAAAAATGCAGATACAAACAATTCCAGGGAGGAATTCCCAAAGAAGAACTGTGAAATGAGAAGAGATAAAATATGGCGTGCAAGGAGATGTCCCAATTACACAGAGGACAAGAGATATATCAATATTCTGACATGAAATACGTTTGGTGGAAGATATTTCAGGAATTCAACACAGTTTACTCTAAACCCCATGCACAGTGAAAGAGAATAACAAAAATGAGCACAGAGTCCAAGGATAGTCAATATGTAAGGCTGTGCCTATCAGCGTGACGAGGCTGAGAACGAACCAGCAAACGTGGTAAATCATGAACCTGCTGAACTCAAAACCAAGCAGCTGTGCCCATCAGTGTGAAGCTAAAGAAGGGCAGCATAAAAAGGAAGAAAAAAAAACTTTACTTAATCACTCAGTAGCAGTGCCCATCAGCTTTAAGTTGCCAAGGGCTGACGATAAGGATGAGATAAACGCTAGCGACAGACGCTAAGAAACTTACTGAAGTAAAAACCATGCAGCTGTGTCCATCAGCGTGAGAATCAAGCAGGGAGGCAAATAAAAACATAAAAACTTTACTTGGTTACACCATAGCTGTGCCCATCGGCGTGAAGTTGCTAAGGGCCGAAGATGAGGAGCGAGGAAATCGACGAAGCAGGCAGGGACCTCCCAAATATTGAGGCTCTGCCCAGGAAATCTGCTCTGGGGCCGGAAGGCAGGAAGGAGTTGTTCCAAGAAGGCTGCCCTCCATCAGGAAGACTTAAATGACGGGACGTCGTGCCGAAGCTGGAAGCAGTGTCCGTTGCAGAAGAGAGCCCGCCCAACAGCGGTAGCTGCCCACCGAAACAAGAATCCTCAGGGGAAAAATGATATCTCGCAGCACGACTCCTCAACGGGATGCTTCACGCTGGAAGCTTGCCATAGGAACAGGAGGAGCGAGGCGAGTTCACTTCATCAGTGCCGAGCAGAAGGAGAACAACAAAAGCACATCTGTAAGTGAAAAATAGTAATCCAAATGTACAACAGGAAAATGGCACATTAAAAAAAGGTGCGCACCTCTGATGCTGCAGCAATTCAAAGCCATAGAGAGGACCCCTGCCCAGAGCTTAAATATGCATGAAGAAGCTGGGAGGGGAACAAACAAATCCCAGGAGGATCAAAAAGGAAAAAAAATTGTAAGGAGCTGCTTAATATTACAAGCTATCAGAGAAATCTTGAGCAGGAGTGATGGCACAGGTTACAGTAAAAAAGTCTCACTGCTTGAAGAAGAAATAGCAGAATACAGCTGTCACTGGATAAGGAGTTGAGGGTGGTGGTAAATCGTCCTCACACAGTAGATCGTCACCACTGTTACAAAGACAAAAACGCTGAGCAGTACAAGAGAATTCTTTATTCGCCTCTCCACCACCACAGGTTCTAGTCAGTTGGAGTCAGCTGTAGAATCTTCAGGTCATAACAGTCATGGTACATTCCAACAGGGCTAGGACAGGAGGGGAGATGGAATGTACCAAATACATAGATTAACAACCTATAAGTTAAATTCAAGCAATACAAACCAAACAGAACACTGCACTCGAGGCTTGTACCACTTGTTGTCATACCATCTTTCCTTAACCCCCTTCGCTGCTAAGCCTTCCCCCAGTGCTAAGCCTTTTTTGCTATTTGGGGTAGTTTACGCTTAGGCCCCTGTAACATTTTGTTCACATAAGGTATCTACGCCAAATTTGTGTCCTTTTCTTCTAACAACTTGAGGATTCTAAAGGTACCCAGGGTTTGTGGATTCCCTCAGAGGGGACAGAGAAATTAGCCAAAATACAGCTAATTTTTGTTTTTGGGGGAAAAATTGGGAAAAAGCGCTGCAGAAGAAAGCATCTGGTTTTTCCCTATAAATGGTATCAACAAAGGGTTCGTGGTGCTAAATTCACCATCTTCCCAGCTTTCAGGAACAGGCAGACTTTTGTCATAAAACCAAAATGTTCTACACAGTTTTGGCATTTTACTGGGACATAGCCTATTTTTCCAATTTTTGTGCTTTCAACCTCCTTCCAGTTAGTGGTAGACATTGGTATGAAAGCAATAATGGATTCCAGAAAGCTATACAGTTCTGAAATGTAGACAAAATTCTTAATTCAGCAAGGGGTCATTTGTGTAGATCCTTCAAGGTAACAGTTTAAATAAAAAAATAATGAAATTGAGTTGAAAAAAACAGCCATTTGTGTTTTTACCTATAACTTCTTTTAAGTATGGCAGATATTTAAATCAATATACAGTTAGGTCCGCTAGACCATTCAGGTTGTGGTGATATATAGGACTTGTAGGTTCACCAAGAACCCGAGGTACCCAGAGCCAATAACTGAGCTGTGCCTTGCAATGGTTTTTTATTGTGTCATTGTGTACCGGGTATATAGCAATATATTTGGTAAAATATAAAGAGTGAAATTTAGGTATGAAGGACACCTATGTATTTACGAAATGGGAACAAAATATAGAGTTAAGCTGCAGTAGTGGGTACCCATACAAGCATGTGAATTAGAGGACATTTTTCAAAATGACTTCTTTTTTACACATTGTCTAACATTTGGAAGGCAGAAATGCAGGAAATTCAATAGGTAATAACACTTGTTCTACAATTCTGTGTTCCCCTAAGTCTTCTGATAAAAATGGTACCTCACTTGTGTGGGTAGGCCTAGTGCCCGGAACAGGAAATGGCCAAAACGCAACGTGGTCACATCACATTTTTCTAGTGAAAACTGTCCCTTTTTTCACAATGTGCCTAGCTGTGGATGTGGACCCTGGCTCAGCCGGCACCTAGAGAAACCTAGCAAACCTGTACATTTTTAAAACTAGACATCCAGGGACATCCAGGATGGGGTGACTTGTGTGGCTTTCACCAGGTTCTGGTACCCAGAATCCCTTGCAAACCTCAAACTTTGACAAAAAACACAATTTCCTCACATTTCTGTGATGGAAAGTTCTGGAATCTGCAGGGAGCCACAGACTTCCACCCACCCAGCATTCCCCCAAGTCTCCCAATAAAAATGGTACCACACTTGTGTGGGTAGGCTTAGTGCCCGCAACAGGAAACAGCCCAAAACGCAACGTGGTCACATCACAATTTTCCAGTGAAAACTGACCCTTTTTTCGCAATGTACCTAGCTGTGGATTTTGGACCCTAGCTCAGCTGCCACCTACAGAAACCTAGCAAACCTGTACATTTTTGAAGACTAGACATCCAGGGGAACCCAGGATGGGTGATTTGTGTGGCTCTCACCAGGCTCTGTTACCCAAAATCCCTTGCACACCTCAAACTTTCCTCATATTTCTATGATGGAAAGTTCTGGAATCTGGGAGGAGCCACAAACTTCCACCCAACCAGCATTCCCCCAAGTCTCTCGATAAAAATGGTACCTCACTTGTGTAGGTGGGCCAAGTACCCGCAGCAGGAAAGGGCCCAAAATGTATTGTGGAGACATCAAAATTACCTATCACAAAACAACCTGGTTATGCAAGGGGGGCACCTGCGTGTTTGGTCCCGGGCTCGGCGGCCATCTAAGGAAACCTACCTAACCCAGTCACTTCTGAAAACTATACACCCGGGGAAGTCTAGCGAGGTATGGCTTGTGTGGATCTCCCAACTTTTTCCTACCCAGAATCCCCTGCAAACCTCAAATGTAGCTGAAACAAATCACATTTCTGTGTGGGAAAGTTTTGGGATCACCAAGTTGACAAAAATTTCCTACCACCCAGCGTTCCACCCGGTCTCCCAATAAATATGGTACCTCACTTGTGAGGGAGGGGCCAAGTAACCGTGGTAAGAAAGGGCCCAAAACGTAGTCTGGAGACATCGAAATGACGTATCACAAAACGACCTGGTTTTGCAAGGGGGGCACCTGTGTTTTTGGTCCCGGGCTCGGCGGCCATCTAGGGAAACCTACCTAACCCAGACATTTAAAAAACTAGAGAGCCGGGGGAGTCCAGGGAGGTGTAGCTTACATGGATCCCTCAACATTTTCTTATCCAGAATCCCCTGCAAACCTCAAATGTAGCTGAAACAAATCACATTTTTCTCACATTTCTGTGTGGGAAAGTTATGGGATCACCAGGCTGACACAAATTTGCTACCACCCAGCGTTCCACCCGGTCTCCCAATAAATATGGTACCTCACTTGTGAGGGAGGGGCCAAGTAACCGTGGCAGGAAAGGGCCCAAAACGTAGTCTGGAGACATCGAAATTACGTATCACAAAACGACCTGGTTTTGCAAGGGGGGCACCTGTGTTTTTGGTCCTGGGCTCGGCGGCCATCTAGGGAATCCTACCTAACCCAGACATTTAAAAAAACTAGAGACCCGGGGGAGTCCAGGTAGGTGTAGCTTTCATGGATCCCTCAACATTTTCTTATCCAGAATCCCCTGCAAACCTCAAATTTAGCTAAAAAGTCAAATTTTCCTCTAATTTCTGTGTGGGATAGTTGTAGGATCACTGCACGGCACAAATTTCCTACCACTCAGAATTCTCCTCAGTCTCCTAATAAAAATGATACATCATTTGTGTGGATGGGCCAAGTGCTTGTTACATGGAAGGGCCAAAAACGTGTACAGATTGAGGGAGATCCAAAGCGGGTACAAAAGGGCAGTTTGGTTATACGTTTTTAGGCTGACGCTACTTTGGGCACTCACACAAGTGAGGTATCATTTTTCTTGGGAGACCAAGGGGAATGCTGGGTGGTAGGAAATTTGTGCCTGCGCGGTGATCCTACAACTGTCCCACACAGAAATGTGAGGAAAATATGACTTTGCAAGTAAATTTGAGGTTTGCAGGGGATTCTGGGTAAGAAAACACACCACCAGCCAAGAGTCAGTCCACGCACACCACCATCCATGCGCACCATCAGCCAAGCGCCATCCATGCACAGCGCCAGCCGAGAGCCATCCACGCGCACCACCAACCAACCAAGCATTATCCATGTACACCGTCAGCCAAGCACCAGTCCACATACACTGCCAGCCATCGCCAATCCACGCATACCACCAGGCAAGTGCCAATCTACACACACCATCATCAAGCACAATTCCACACACACCATTAGCCAAGTGCAAGTCCACACACACCACCAGCAAAATGCCAGCCAAAAGTCAGAATGCCAGCCAAACTCCAGTTCATACACACACAAATGTTCCCTGGTTTCTAGTGGTTTTCTGCCCCTTAGATGAGTCTATAAATATCACTGAAACAAACAAAATGTGTGCCTAAAAAAAATGGAGCGACCCTTGCCTATGGGCTTCTCCCTGACATGCCCATAAACATATCGCTGGTGCCTAGTGGGCTCTCTGCTCCCCCCGTAGGGGCTATTGCCCCGATCTGCCTCCGAAAGACTGTGTCAATTTTTTTGGGGGGTGAGGGCATTAGCATGCCCATTCTGGGCATCCCCCACACCTACATATATAAAAAACAACATAATCCCTGGTGCCTAGTGGGCTTTCAGGGGGTGGCAGATCAGGGTCTATTGCCCCCATCTGCCATCCAGGGGAGGCAGAAAGACTGTGGGTAGTTGTTTTGGGATGTGGGGGCATTGGCATGGCCATTCTGGGCAGCTCCCACCCCTACATATAATAAAAAACATAATCCCTGATGCCTTGTGGGCTTTCTGCCACTGGGAGGGGGGCAGATAAGGGACTATTGCCCTCATCTGCCTCCCAGGAAGGGGCAGAAAGAGTGTGTCAACTTTTGGGGGGTGGAGGCATTGGCATGCCCATTCTGGGCAGCCCCCACCCCTACGTATAAAAAAACAACATAATCCCTGGTGTCTAGTTGGCTTTTGATAAGGGGCTATTGCCCCCATCTGCTCCCGGGAGGGGGGGAGGGCAGAAAGACTGTGGCAATTTCTTTTGGGTGGATGGGGTCATTGGCATGCCCATTTTTGGCAGGCCCCACCCCTACATACATAGGTGAAATAAATCCCTGGTGCCTAGTGTGCTTACTGCCAGGGGGGCAGAAAGACAGAAATTGGGGGAAAACGTTGGGGGAGCAAAAGCCCTTGCCCATGGCGCCGCTCCTCCTGGTGTCTAGTGTTGGATCCTTGCTTGGGGATCACCCTCCTGCGGTGATCCCAAAGCCGGTATCCACTAGGGAGGGGTACCATGCAAAGGGGAGATTCTCCCCTTTCCAATGATATCTCTCCCGTCTGCTTATGTGCTCGGGGGGCTGAGATAGCCCTACGAGCACTTAGGCATTGAAACTAAAACAAGCCCATCGACTCATTTGAGTTTCGGTTTCAGTGAAATGACGTCAGCGTGCTGTGCGCGCTGAATGTCATTTCACTGAAACAATCAGAACAACCATGAGAGCTGGGTGTCTCCCTCACAAGCTTCATCATCCATCACATGTGCTGTGTCCCATACCACAATAAACACACCTACTGGACAACATGGAAACACTTCCCACATAGGGTCAAAACAAAGACAACATCCTTCCAACCACACATGCTACACGGTGTTGCATGCTACCCATGTAGGCAAGCACTTTAGAACCACACATGGGGTTAGTAAGCGCTATATAAATCATGCAATACAATACAATCTATTGTTATCAGTTTTTTAAAATACAGAGTGGGCTTTGGCTTCACCCAGAAGGTTATTTTTCTCTCACCTCATGCTATTGGCTGGTTGGAAGATTCTTCCACCTGCAATGGAATCCTTGTGTTGCAAAGTATGAGGGACTCTTTTACAACTGTCACCCTCTCCTTGTTGCTTGTTTTCCCCTTGTGTCTGCTCCTTGTTGCTTGTTTTCCCCTTGTGTCTGCTCCTCATTCCTCGTGACTGTCCCTCAGTCTCCTTGCTCAATCACAAACATCCCCTCTTCTGTCCCCTGTATGTTACTCCATGTTCCTCCCACCCGTCCTTCCCTCTCATTGCTCACTTTCACCATTCCTACATTACCTCGGTATGTTCATTGAAGCTATCTACAGCTTCTTATCATTGCTGCCTTCAACACAGACCAGCTTTCATTTCTATGAAAAATATAAGGCATGGCAAAAGAGCTTTCATTATTTCCAGGTGTTTTTTTGTTTATTTCTAAGTCATAACATTGAAATGAGGGCTATAATGTAGATTTGTTTGCCATCCAGCCGTTTTTACCATAATAGACACAAACTAGGTTGTAATAAAGGCAAAGGAGCTTTCAATATATTTCAACTTTCCTTATTTAAATGTGTCTTGCTTAAATGTGTGAACTCTTTGTTTGCATACACTAGCCATCAAACCCAGAAATGCTGCCTTTGGCAGTGCTTGTTGTAGTTTCGTGTATGTTAGAAATGGGGTTTCTGGTTGGCTAGGGTATGCACCTACGCCAGGCAGAACCCACCACTCTAGTCATGGTAAGAGAGTTACACACCAAAGATAACCCCTGCGCACCCCCTGTTATGAACACCAATGTGCCCCAATATAGGCCTAAGTAGTTGCACGACCCTTACCTACATCTGTCCTACCATTGTTCTACGTAACTGGTCTGGCACTGACCTTTTACCTAGTTAGGTACTACATAAATGTTGTATGGTTTTCTCCGAAAACTAGCCTGATTTATTATGCATGAGGATTCTCAGTATCACAGCAGGATTACCATCTTCTGCATAATAACTCTGTATAAGGGTCAACTCTATCGTTATCCTTGCCCGACATGCCCATAGTACACTTCTAGGTAGAACCCCTGAGGGTACCATGCTGACACGCTGATGCAAAATGCTGAGGTCACTGCACGCAGACACTCCAGCATGCAGTGGTCTGACATCCCTCGCGGGTTGTCCATCTCGAGACCAAGACGGGGTCTTTTGCTCTCCCACATCAGGTAATGGGGTTGGCTCTATCCTAAGGGGATTCTTGGCTATACACCTACATACATGCTAGGTACATTTAGTTAGGGTTTGCATCATAGGAGTACGCATTATTACTATCATATATCTATTTGCCAGCATATATTCATTGTTTCAGCTCTATGGGAGAATTCCACCTTTTCTTTACTCTGCTGGTGCTTATAACCGTATATATCTGTTTCTGTCTTATGGTTGTTGCAGCACACGTATTTTCTTCTAGAATGACGCTGGTTCAATAAATGCTTATTGAAAACGTCCCCACTGTTTATTCTGTGTATATCTCTGAGGCAAAGTGAGCCCGAGTGACTGAGCGAAAATTACTGCACAGTTTTCACAATCCCTGAGGGGTCAGAGTTGTCATGTTCGATAGTTGCCAGAAACTATTAGCTCCTTGGTAAGAGGGGCTCATTGTGGCACTGTGAGCTAGATGGTCTACAGACTAACATATCCTCTGGGGTTGTCTGGTATCAGTCTAGACACCAATCCCTTAGTTTATGTTGTCTAAAACGCACAGATCCTATATGGATTTGTGGGAACTACACAACATGGCGTCCAACGTTGGTTTGGTTCTTATTCAACGGTCAAATCTGAGTAGTTCAGTCGTGCTTTCTCGTAGACCCCTACTCACATTTACCCAGAGACATCTGGAGTGGGAAGGAAAAATCCGCCGCAGCTGAGTAGGTATATCCTATGTATTGGCTGTAGGTTTGTTCAAGCTTGAAGGATTCTAGTTCCCTACATTGTGCATGAAACCTTATCTTATTTTCCTCTAAACTATTTTTTTAAATGTCTGTCGAAGATAACGCTGCAGCAGCATTACATGCAAATGCAGTGGGAGAGGCAGAGCAGGAAGGTGCAATAAACATTTCAGGAAAAGTTCGAAATGCACTTACTTTAAAATTAGCAGACTTTGGAGTCCCAGCATTAGGTGGGACTGTTACCTTCGTGGTTGAGGCACACGAAGCATACAGAACGGAGGTTTTCTATTCATGGATTAAATTCCCACCTGCAGATGCACGCACACATACATTTCATTCTTACACTCCCGATGAGATACCAGAAGAATACAATGCATACGAGGACATAGAGGTTACGTTACCGTACCAGGAACATATAAACTGGTTTAAAGGTGCCCGCCCACACACCATAGAAAAAGTGAGACTAGGTCATCTCAGCAGAGACGGAGCAACTTGGCCGGTTTTGGCTGCTTACACACCGCATCCAGAAGTTGACACATTGCCAATAGCAGACTTATGTCCACTTCACAAAGAAATAAAACTTTACAGAAATCTGACACAGTTCATCATGAGAACAGTCACACTTCAACCCACAGGGGTTACCCCAGCAGGTCAACTACAAGGGACCGCAAATAAAATTACCCCACAAACACGGAACGCAGTTATGGGAAGAATGCCCACTAAACGTGAGCAAATGCCATTCAGGATAGCACAGAAAATAGCACAGTTAGAGGCAGTGTTTCCACACACAGACCCACAAGAAAAACACAGAATATTGACAATTTGCTTGCCAATAGCGATAGCTCCCCCGATAGAGGATTGTACCACTTGGGGTACAGTCTTTGCTGCCATCTATACCAAGACTAATGGCACCCCTTCAATAGCAGTGATACCAGAAGTATTAAGACAAATACAGATGAGTATGGAGCAGAACCTGCTCTGAACTTAGGGATGAAATGAATAGGCAATTTTTCCCAGGTATCGACAATTATGTTAGCAAACATCAAAGGGGAGGCAGCAGCAGTGGCTATATGCCAATGCCTGAGGGAATGCACTCCTGCACAACAAGAGCGGGATTTACCAAAAAGTATCGAAGACACGTACGCTGAATTAGGTAGAGATAATTTGGGAGCTAGACCTATGAAACCACAAGTAATGGGTAATCCTAAAAAGGATAACACTTAGCAAGCACCAGATTCTTCTAAAAAGAAATGGGATAATAAACAACAAAAGAATAAGCAGAATGCATCACAATCACGGGGTTGGTCTCCTCAACAGGAGCCCTCTGACAGGAGGTATAACCTTAGAAACCGTGATAACATTAAACAACCTGACAGGTATCAGGATACTGATACACGTTCCTCTTGTTCCTTTCAGGGTTCATCAAAAAACTCAGAGAGGGAAGGATGGTCAGAACACAGATCAGAAGAGCGAGTCTAGCCAAGAGACACACATCGCACTTCAGACTATAATATAAAAAAAGAAGATAAACCAAAATCAAAACTTCAATTTAAAAAGAAGAAAGTAGCTGGCCTTAAAATAAGAAATGCCCAGGCTACTGAGGACTCAACTGCTGAACGGGGAATGGGCTCTGATGATGCTAGACAGCACAGCTGAAGCAACAATAGCTCGCCAGAACCTGATGGAATTTTTGGTGACAGCGAGTTGAATGAACATATCACGGTGGAAACACCTAATACTAGGGTAAGTGTCCCACACCAGTTATACGAAATAACACTCTATATGGAGGGGGACATACCCAGGAAAGTTAAAGGTCTCTTTTCAGAGAACCTGTCCTTTGGATACGGTATCCTTTTAGCAGAAAAAGATTGGCCGCCTGAGTTTGTTATGGACTGCCCAAAGGGAGAAACTGTAATTTTACCAGCCTTCTCCGACCTCGTTCCAGACTCATTAAAATATTCATAGGTGCAGCAGTGGGCGGTAGCGCTAGCTCCTGCATTATGCTGCAATCATGTAGGGTGGGATACCGAGTCACCTCACCATGAATCCCAATAAAAAATACTCCATCTCCACAGAGACAGTACCCAGTAAAACATGACGTGAAAAACCAAGTCAGGGAGACCTTAGATCAACTTGAATACCAAGGTGTAATAGAAAATTGCACCTCCTCCATGAACAATCCTTTGTTTCCCGTAACAAAACCCGACAAGTCATACTGTCTAGTTTTAGACTACAGGCACTTGAACACATGCACAAAAACATTTGCAGTACAAAATGCACACAGTACCACATTAATGAATAACATTGTGCGGAAAAAATACAAAACAACACTAGATATCTCAAATGGATTCTTTTGCCAAAATATAGCGCCTGAGAGCAAATATTTGACAGCATTCTCAGCCCTAAGCTCTCAGGGTCAATTTTGTAGACTGACCCAAGGGTATAAGAATAGCCCAGGGTTGTTCTCAGCAGGAGTATCAGAGTTACTTCAAAATGTTGATGAGGAGGTATTGTCCTAAGTAGATATTTATCTAACGGACGATTAACTATTGGATCATTTGGCAAGGATGAACAATTTTGGAATTCGCCTCAGAGGGCTACAAATGTAACTTTAAAAAATCAACAATTGCCCACCTCAATATCCTATTTTTAGGATATGAGCTTTCAAATGAAGGGAAAAGCCTGGCAGTAATTTTTTTAGAAAAATGTGCGTTGCTCCATCCTCCAAAAACTTACAATCCATTTTAGGATTCCTAAAGTTTGGCAGAACATACATTTTGGATTACGCAGAAAAAGTAAAACCTTTCTACGACTTAATTAGACCTGATTTCTCAGTTCAACATTGGGCACAGGAACACACAGAAATACTTTGTTCCCTACAAGCTGACATGATAGCTTCCAAACACTTACATACACGTGTAAACACTACAAATTTGGTGATCCGAGTAATTGCGGGTCAATCTGGGTACACTTACCTCACCTTCAATGAAGGAGAAACTGTACCAATTGCATACAAATCACATTTATACACAAATGCTGAAATGCGTTTTGCATCGACTGCAAAAATACTGACAGCAGTTCAAACTGCTGTAGTGAGAGGAAGTGTTATGTTTCATATAGGTACTC